>MU752864.1:51552-105862 GCA_026770625.1 Nicotiana glauca | reverse complement strand
TACCTACAATTCATAAAAGACACTACTAAGAGCATTTTGTCATCATATATATAATCAAAACAACATGAAAATGTGATTATTTAGGGCGTGATCATAGTCAAATTCACCTATTATCAACTCCGAATCGGTGATTAAAACTAAAAAAATTATATTATGAAACTTTAGGCCAAAAATCCTAATTTCTTCTTTAAAATTCATCAACTGAAAGCTAAAATCGAACATAGGTTCAAGAAATATAACCAAAACCGAGTAGAGAACACTTATCCTGATTCATCTGCTGAAAAACGCCTCAAAAAATTTCTCAATTCTGAGCTCCCCAACTCAAAATATATTAAATACATAAAACCCTCGTTTTAACACTGCTCTGCCTCGTTTCTTGTGACAAAAGATCTCGAAACTCACTTTTGATACCTTTAGTGGATTCCTTGTGAAATTCTAGTTAAGTTAGGCTCTTGAATCACTCCATTTGACTTTATATTGAAGGAGATATGTCGGTTTCAATATTTGGAAATAGTGAAGATTTTTAAATACACAACAGTGGCAATTTTGTAACTAATCTGAAAAATCTAGCAACCCAATTCTTAGTAAAATGACCATAAAATCCTCATACGATGTCAAAATTTGATGATTCTTTTTTGCTATGGCTCCATAATTACGATACGTATCTAATGCTTCAATTAAAACAGAAATCGAAACTCATTTGTTTAATGTGGTACCATTCATGCTTGAAGAAATGACGTCGAAACAAAAGAAAACGAGCGCAAACAACTCAAACCTATCCGAAATTCACCTGATCCCCTCGGGACCCCATATAAACATACCAAAAAGTTTCATATAATAATACGGACCTATTCGAGGCCTCAAAACACACATAACAATATCGAAACGACGAAATGCACCTCAATCAAACTTAATAAACTTTCAAACTTTTGACTTCTAAAAACTCGCCGAGACATATCAAATCAACTCGAAATGAACCCAAATTTTGCACACAAGTCCTAATATATCATACAGAGCTACTCGTGCCCCCAAACTACCGTGTGAAGTGCAAATGCTCAAAAAGTCCGGTCGGGTCATTACATTCTCCTCTATTTAAACATACGTTCGTCCTCAAACGTGCCCAGAGTCGTTTCAAAAGCCATCAAATTGTCGTGCAACCTCATTATGTACATACCCGGGGGTGATCCCACGTCACCCTATCCCATATAGATCATATAGCAAAAATGCCTGAAATTTCTTAATTGAACCTAGCCCATAAGCCTTCGAGTTCAATTTCCACATCCAAAATTTTTTATAAGATCAGAATCTCGCATCTACACATTGTATAAGTTTGAACAAGCTATATCAAGCCATAGACATAACTTAATATGAAATCACATGATATACCATATAACTCAACTACTCATAGCGATAACTTCTAATCACAGTAGCTACTCATAACAACCCAATACCGGTAATAAACCTCTTATAAAATAGATCCTCATTCTAACACCTTCATATACTACCAGCGATGAAAGAAATGCGCATAAATTCATAACCATTCGTCAGACCAACAAGTTGTGGAACTCCTCTCCTTTGATAGGAACTATAGCAAATTTGTAAGCCGATCAACATCAATATCCTTCCAAATATACCGCGGTTTGATCTGATAGCACCCATTCTAGGTACGATGACCTCATCCCATCTAACATAATCACTCTAGTGATATGACAAATTAATACAGTCTAAAGCCGCAACTCATGCAATCCGTGCACCAATAAGTAGCATTCCAAATATACTCAAATATGGATAAAATGACTCAGATGAAGGAACTATCTCGCAAGCTCAATAGGTGCCGCCACAAAGCAATGCTAAGAACCTATCACACATCGTATAACAAAAACACATGAATCTAACACAATGGATCATGTCTCAACATAACTCCGCTACAATGCGTGACCTATCCAAATGTTGGTCCGTATTATGTACCTCGAGCCACCCTTCTCAAAATCAATAACCACGCAAAATTCTACATCAAGCACCCAAAGTGCATTACCATAACCATGAAGAGAAAATAACATAATACCACAATCAGGAAAGACATAGGCAACGCGCAATCAATCATGCAATACCCAAATACTCATCTCGCTCAAATTTCCGCTATGAAGCTCAAATAGAACTGCACCATATGTGTATATAACCAACGAATCATAACTCCTCGTGGCATAGAAGAGTAACTCATACATAATTTCAGAATATGAATAAGCTCAACAACAACTAAATGTCATATTCCTCAGCAATAGCAGTATGGACCAACCAATCCGACTCGGTGTAGAATACACATCCTAACTGGGCCTACCAATGGACCCCCAAATCAACTCTGGTCACCCACAAATAGATAAATAATCCTCTGAAAGACCACAATGACTAAATCATAACACATACTATCAACTGGCTAGCTTCGGCTACACTTCACAGTCCACAACCATGCAACAATCTGCTCTTGAGAGCTACCAGTCTCCAAATCCATAGAACACATGAATCACCATATCTGATCCAACTCTACCGCCTGAATTTCTAACACATCTCTCATACACGATCATCCCGAGAGGAATACTTCTATAATTCTTCTGTGCCACAAAGTAAAATTTAAACACCAGCAGTCGATCAACTAAGAGAGTGTTGCAATACCAATGAAGTATCCATAAATCAAAACACATCCCCCCTTCTAAAATGTATACTCTCATCAAGCCATACCAAATAGTAATGTTATTTACCTAGTCATCTGAAATTGTCTGTGCTGCCTAAGGACTCATAACCTCCTTTCAAAACTGAATCGTGACATTGCACATGCCCCATCTCAATCCCCCAAAACATACTGCATATACCATGCCATCATATGATAAATATGAGAATTTCATAATACACTCTGAGTCACAAGCAACTACATACGCAATTAGCCATGAACTTTCTATTTGATCCCATCCAGGAGAAAATCACTACACATCACATGCTCCTCGCGCCAGTAGAAAATATACATCTCTAACCGTGGTAGAAACCATCAAGAACTCTCTGAATCCTAGTTGCACATAACCAAGCCGACAGAACTAATCCTCTCTAGTTCAACCAAGCCACACAGGTCATCAAAACCCAAGAGTACCGCCACAAAAAACCTGTAGAAACTCACTACCTCATAAGGACCAAAAGAGCCAATCGCATCCACTACCATGTCAATCCACCCTACTACCAAGATGTCTTATTTATCCTAGTTCCTTCTGAATTACCTTCAAATTGATACTTCTCTTTGCCATAGTACCACAATCCTCAACCAAAACTCACTACACGAGACCCTAGCATAAACCACACTGCCCTAAGGCTTATAAGCTGCTGAATGATCTCTTAATCACCCCAAAAGTAACACAACCGAGATACCCACTCTGAAGAGACCTTATGCGAATCTAAAGCCAGTACCAATGATATATAAATGACACAAGTCCTGACATCCTCCAATATGAATCTCAGTTTCTAGCCAAATACACATCCTGAAGATTCCCAATTGCCACGCTCGAATCTTGAATTCATTTGAACCATTCTCGAGATTATTCCACTCTGCTCAAATCTCAATTAGACTGACCAAACGTGCCCCATTAGCACTCCAACACCCAAGGAAGTAACTCCACCTTAATGAAACCAAATAAATTCCTTCTCCATACACATTACATCTTTCACCAATAACAACTCAAATCATTCCGTGTTTCTCATGTACTCATAAAGTTTACCCAGAATTTCCTTTACTCAAGTCATCCTCGATCTCACCCTCTGCAGAACATAACTCATCCAAAAGTATACCTCAAACTAAAACCAATACAACACATAACGATGAAATCAACTTATCAATAACGGACTCCCCCACTTGGCTCAAAGCCATAGATCAAAACACACCATAACTCCCAATGTCCACTTTTGAATAAGACTCTTCCCCTACTTTCCACGCATCATGAGCGAATTATTTCTCCCTCTGAAACTCCAGCCAAATTGTTTAAGGATGACGGTAAACCCGTTTGCAAATCACAAAGCAGATAACTCGTCGATCTTTGTCTAGCTCCCTGACTACTTACTAATAAAGGGAAAGAATAAAAATGGGTAGAGCAAGATTCTGTACTGACCGTCAAGACGTGATAATTCATGATTCCCAACCAATTAGTCATCTGAATCTTAGAATGTCCTAATGGTTGGGGGCCCGCCCATGCTTTCTCGATCAATAGAAAAATTGACCCTCCCCCCTTTGACTTGAGCATTGAATTGACCTTTTGTACTGAGGACGACCTATGAGATGATACTTTAGTATGCCATAATATCACAGTGAGATTCAAATAAATCCTCCATAAGTTCATGCAACACAAACCATTACAAATCTCGTTTGCATCCTTGTAACAGTCAAGACAACCCTCATAAGCGATCCAAAATCAAATTGCAACACATATTTCACTGGTAAAAGAGAACTCCCAACAAATAATCATAGGGATAACACAAACCTCAGGATATCCCTCAGGAGATAACCCACCTACTTTGCCTCAAACTGATCTCTCTCTATATTCTTCCATGTTCATAAATATTACGCAATCACTTAATCTGCCTGAGTCTGAACTCATATCACAACATGAAATCTACTTACTCCTGAACTAATCTACATGAAAATACCCTTAAACACACCCATAACTTGGGACTATACATTAAATCAAGATGGAAATCAAGCACCAAATAGTTTCTTTTACACAACAAGCAGACCTTCTCATCACATTTAATCATATGAATTCATCTTGCAGTCATATCATACTCCTCACGTAGCCATCTAGCAACAAATTCCACGAATAGGGATACTACCAGACGTATAAGTGCAAAAGCACATGCTCACACAATCAACACCTCTGTGCTCAAACCACAGTCAAAACCCAGCCTCAAGTCCTCCAGACTGGCCGATCATCAGCATACCAAAATTACATCTCGCACCTCTTCCATGGAATCACAAGGCGTAAATGTACAGCTAATATCGAGCGCTCACATGCACATATGAATGCATGGACGAAATTCAATGAGTCACGCTTAAAGATGAATCAATGCCGCACGATAAGGAAAGAAAGATGGGAAGTATATCTTAAATGTCCTATAGCCCATCGAAGATAGATATGGATGTCAGATCCGCAAGACTCTACTAGACACTTGCTCATAACTTGTAGAACCTATGAACCTAGAGCTCTGATACCAACTTGTCACGACCCAAAATCTACTAGTCGTGATGGCACCTAACCCAACCCTCTAGGTAATCCAATTAATAATTATCCATTTCCATTTAACTTAATAATCCATTAAACAAAGAATTATCTAATTCTTATACATTTCTCAAGGACTGGTAGTACAAATCATGAGCTTCTAAGAGTAGAGATTTCAAAATTGATAGGAAAAAAAATATATATTCTGTTTGAAAAGTATATAAACAAACTTATATAATCTAAGACTACCGTGAACAAGAGGAAGCTACAGCAACAACGCAATTACGCCTTCAAATCCAGCAACCATCGAACGTAGCAACATTGGCATTCGGGAGTTGCATGCAATGTGCCGGAAGTGCAGTATGAGTACAAGCTACCCCATGTACTCAAAAAGTAACTAACCTAACCTCAGGTTGAAAGCAGTGACGAGCTAACACACGATCGAGTCCAAAGCCAATATTTCCACAATAGTTCATAACAACATAAATGCAAGTATAAAAGAGATATCTCAAAAACAAAATATTCAGCTCATTTACATTTCCAAAAAATGGTTGTGCTTTTCAAATATCTCAGTGAAATAAAATCCCAGCTCTCTTACCGAAAATGGCAAAACTACGAGTAAGTTTGAAAACTGTAATTTTCCAAATATCCTTTCCACAATAAATAAAATGTTTCATTTTCTTGCCAAATAACAAGTATAAAGTACCTCTCCATACCCACATATCAATGTATATAATAATTAATGAATGACGTGATACTATATAGCATGAGGAAGAATGCATCTCTATGCATGTATACCATGTATGCATGTGAATGTCATGTATCTCAGAGATGAAACATTTACTCACACTCTCAGAGTACTCAATCTAGTTACCTTGCATCCTTTCTTACTAAGCTCAATACTCATCACACAATATCACTCAGCACTGTATAATAACTTCTGCAGCGTGCAGCCTGATGCGCACACACACACACACACATACATACACACATATATATATATATATATAGAGTCGATTGTGCTCACTGGGGGAGACAAGAGGGGTTTCTCTGATGGTAAGCAACCCCACTTCCAACCAAGAGGTTGTGAGTTCGAGTCTCCCCAAGTGCAAGGTGGGAAGTTCTTAGAGGGAAGGATGCCGGAGGTCTATTTGGAAACAGCCTCTCTACCCCAGGGTAGGGGTAAGGTCTGTGTACACACTACCCTCCCCAGACCCTACTAAGTGGGATTATACTGGGTTTTGTTGTTGTTGTTATTGTTGTGCTCACTGGGGGAATACAGACTCCGAAGGGGCTCCTACAACCCAAGCTCTATATTGCTACAGCGTGTAGCCCAACCCAATATCGCTACAACATGCAACCCGATCCATATATCATCACGACGTGCAGCCCCACCCATATATCGCAGCGGCGTGCAGCCGATCCACACACATATATATATATATATATATATATATATATATATATATATATATATATATATATTACTGCAGCCTGCAACCCAATCCATATATATATTTATATCCTCACAATCAGGCCCTCGGCCTCACTTAGTCATCACTCTCTCCAGTCATGCTCACGAGCCCAAAATGTCATGAAACTAGCTCGAGAACAATGATATGATGCATCAACAACAACTGCTGAGACTGAGATACGATATGAAGGCATGAATATGATTGAGTACAAAATATCAATGGAAATCAGCGAGATGGTAGCAAAAATAATCATTATAGGTACAATCAATATCAGTATAAAGCCTAAACATGATATTTAGCATGATTGATATCTCAATTACTTTATCACATGATAAAACACAAATATCAACAAAATAGGGCCACTATACAGGGCCATGGGAACTACATAATCCCATTTCACAAGGTGCACACCCACACACCCGCCACCTAGCTTGTGCGTCACCTCAATACCAATCACATAACACATAGTTCAGGGTTTCATACCCTCATTACTAAGCTTAGAAGAGTTACTTATCTTAAACAAGCCAATTCTGATACTGAGCAAGTCAAGCGATGCTCCAAGAATCCTATTCGCGTTCTGACTTTCAAATGGCTCGAAACTAATAAGAAACAACTCAAATATATCAATAAATGATAAAGGAACCAATCCCAATCGAAAAAGGTTGAATCTTTAATCAAAAGCCCAAAATCGGCCAAAAAGCCCAACTCGGGCCCGTACCTTGGAACCCGACAAAACTGACAAAATCCGTCAATCCATTCAATTACGAGTTCAACCATACTAGTTTCACTCAAATCTGACTCTGAATCGGCGTTCAAAACTAAAAAATTCATATTATGAAACTTTAGGCCAAAACCCCCAATTTCTTTTTCAAAATTCATCAACTAAAAGCTAAAATCGAAGATAGATTCATGAAATATAACCAAAATTGAGCAAAGTGCAAATGCTCAAAATGACCTGTCGGGTAGTTAAAAATTTCCTCTTCTTTCCGCTATGGCTTGGGACATGCGAAATGTGCTAATTTGAACTGTTGCATCAGAGAGTGCATTTAGCCAAGTAAGACAATAACTTGGAGACACCTGTCACTCATCGGGAAGCAATTCTTTGGAAGTTTTAGTATGTTTCAGAGATTGGATTATATCGGATCGAAGAAATCAAGTACGTTGAAAATGTTAATAGCCCAAAAAATGAGGAACTCGGAGATATATTAACACATGGTAACCTATCCGAATTTAACACTGTATGCAGTGAAATTAGAGGGACTAATTTCTCGACTATCAAGCCATTTCAGAAGAATGCCTCGAGACCCCAAGGACGTGGAGCCATGACCGAGTCCCCTCCCTCGGGGCTCGACGAGTCCCGACTCGAAGAAGATGAAGGTCGAGGCCAGAACAGAAGGGGAAGCTCCCAAGGAATGTGGCTAAGTCTGACAAAGCCGACCTATCCATGGCCTATGCCGAAGCGTCATTCTGGCTGTCCCATTTCCACACTTTACAATTAATGCATGTTGTACTATAGCCGAGTTTCCCTCTTATATAAAGGGAACCCATGCTACTTTGTAATAGGCTGATATTGCTCCAACTATTTCTCCACAAGTGCAATAATATATCTCGCTCTCTCCTCTTTAACTTGCTTGTTCTCACTGGCTCAAGGCCACTTCAATATTTATTGCTTTTCTTACTTGTTCTTTATTTATCGCTTGGACTTGACCATAAAGAGCTTTGTTTAATTATAATCTAACTATTATTTCATTTTCGACTTCCCTCGATAGCTCAAGCTCGACCCTGACGTCGACCCCTAGGCCCTTCATCAACCGGTCCTACACTCGGGAAGCAGGTTCCTTGGTTCGTTTAACTCCCCATTTTAGCCTGTATCCCCTTGGTAAAACAAGCTTGGACAATAAGCCTTTACATTCGGTTATCGCCCCGTTTTTAGCTTGCATTTTATCATTAAACTCTATATTCTTAGCATCATCTGCTCTAACAACTAGCTCGAGAATAGATCACGTATTTTTAGAATCCCATTTACAAATTTAATTGTTGTTACCATTTTCACGGTAAACAGTTTGGCGCCCACCGTGGGGCTAAAAATAATAGTGATTATTTTCTTGCTGGTTTCATTGCACAAACGCGAGTTATCTTTCACACTTTTTCTTGTATAAGATCTCTTGATTTTAGGTTAAAATGTCTGGCTTAGTAAACAACGTTGGGTACAACTACCTCAAAAATCATGGCAAAAATAGTGTGGCTGCTCCAGTCATTGATGCGACGCCGCAGAACCCCGATAATGCATCTGGGCCGATTCCAGCGGATGCGAGTTTACAAGACATGCAGCAAGTTGATGAAGCCTCGCACGCCGATGGGAGCATACAACATATCGACCGACAGGAAGCCCAAAAAATGCTATCTCAAGAAGCGCAGGAAGTGAGTCTTCACTATATTTTTGAAATATTGCAGGAACAACAGTCGGCTAGCGCTATGTTGCAATGCCACCCGGAGACTCCCAGCACAACAACGCCGAAAATAGCTTCCTCTGCCAAACAAGTACCCGAGAGATCAAGCAACAATGGGTTGGAAGCAACCCTGCCATAGCAAAGATGCTCAGGGATCTCTCCAAAAGGATCGAGTCAGGTTCGTGGAAGTTCATGTGACAGTTGATCCCTGAAGAAGCAGTCCTGAAACCCATTGCACAGAAGTACGAAATGCCAAAACTTCCTAAGTAAAATCGGACCTCGGATCTCGACGAGCACATTGCCGCCTACACATGCGCGAGAAAAGGCATCGACCTTCAAGATGAGCCCGTCTCATTGAAGAGGTTGGGGAAACACTCTCAAAGGAACCATGATGTGGCGTCGTAGCCTAGCACCTGACCACACAAACTCGCTCACCGTACCAGCAGATTCTCCCGTAGAGGCATACGCTGATGCCATCAAAGCAGCAACGAGGAGCCTGACACATCCGAGGCCGAACAAAGGGAGAATGAAATGCCACGCCTCATTTCCTGATAGAACGAATGAGATTGCCCCCAGTTTCGGGTGACTGGACAACTCAGGCCTTTGCCCAAAGCCTGAACGAACCAAGCCCAATGACTGCGGAGCATTTCAAATAAAGCTTGATCAGATACCCAGCCGAGATCGGGTTGGATGCCCGTACCGGGCACCAACCACGAATCAGGGACGTGGATGACTAGCCAGGAGCCTCCTCGGGCTTGGTATACCCAAGCAAGCTCCCGACAAAGAAACTAATGCCATACTGAGGGAGATACCACCCATACGCTGCAGATAAGAGAAACGCCCCAAGACACAAGCTGCCTCGCAATGATCGAGGAATGGCTTGAGGGCAATATCCTTGAGCAATCTTCAACAGAGCCAGATTCGACGAGGCATGGCCGACAGTGGCACCTTGCCCATCAGAGTATTATTTCGGCATTACTATACCGAACATCGTGATCACCATAAGCGTAACCAGGGATTCCAAATGACTCAGACCTATTCGACCGAATCCCCCTAAAAAAAACCACGACCTAGAGGAATTGCACGGCGCGCACGACCGCGGGGTCGAAAGTGGCCACCAGCTCAGGAGGAGAACAACTGTGGTACTCAATAAAAATTGCCACCAAACACTGTCGAGCAATAATGCTTGAATTCAGCCCCTAGGGAGGAAGGCAACCAGGAAGGACGAAGCAAATGAGCCGCGACGAATTTCCACGATAGTAGAGAAGCGGAAACACCCTCCAAGGACTCATAAAAATGGAAAGTAAAAACGCTCGTTACCAAGAAAAGACGGCCCCAAGGATACGTTCCGGGGGACGCCCTTACATCCAGCAAAAAAGGCATTGAGACTTCGCCTCAGCCTCACACTGACGCATTTGTAACCCTCTCCCTCATTTGATCTATTTCAAATAAAACATTTGCTCATGAATTCAGGTGGTTCGATCAACACATCAACATTATTGGGCTGAGGTTAATAGTACGGCTTGGACCGTTGGGCCAAAACACGACCACTTGTCAAATCTTTAACGGATTCCAAGCGGCAATCATTATAGCAAGCAAAAAAAGCATTCTTCGGATACAACCCGTCTAAGCTCGGACTAGAACACCGAGTTCTATACTGTAAAAGAAGGCGCAAGGAATGAACGTCTTTTTCAGATGGCCGCGGGCACATCGCCTGGAGACAGAGTCGACTCCACTTCACCAAAAAAATGAAATACCATGCAAGGGGCGGAATTAAAACCATCGGCAGGGAGCAATACATGATGAATGAAAATTTCTCACCATATGACGCATCGTCAGCATCAATATCTCCACCCTCAAAAGGATCAAATGGTAGGGCCATACCAAATCCCAGAACATCGCCTATGCATCCTGCGGTAAGAAAGAACTGCTTCACTCCTTTATTATATTTTTACTAAACTGTATACAGATAATCGACCGGGACATTTGGAAGTTCTAACTCCACCCGGAGATCCCAAGGCCTTAATAGAACTCACCGTGCTCTTCCCCCTTGGTCGGACTTCTGCCTCGAAGAGGGTCTTGCCAGCAACGTTATTAGCGGAGCAATGTACCCCTAAAGGAGAATCCAAAAAAATCACAAGCCTTCTTCTACAGTTAAATGACGAGCGATGGTCTTCTTTTAAGGGCGCCATCCCCTCGGAAGGACCAGGGAACGACAGACTGAGTTCCAACAGGGAATCATGTACCGGACCAAATGGCCCGAGGAGCCGCACCTACGCGTGCCGAGCTCATGACGATGAAACAATATGTATATTTATGCCAAGTAATAAAGAATATTTTTCAGCATCTCACACTCTAGAAAAGGGGATTTCAACATGCTCGGGGCAAGGGCCCCTCCACCGAATGCATCCCGAGATACTCGAAAACTTAGTGCCAACAATTTGGCACCTGCACCACCCCATGGGTCGGAACTCTGGGCTTATAAGGACTCGACGAGGTAGCTCCGATCTCATGAATAGTGGCATCTGAGCCTAAGAAAACTCAATCACTTGGAGACTGTCATTAATCGCCATGCACTAGAAAACCCAAAGTTGTAAGACCCTAAGCGGGCAGACTCGGCATAACCAGATCTATACTACATAGCAACAAAAACTATAAGTCCTCAACAAGCATGATAAAACTGTAAGACCTCAATAGGCATGACAAACTGTAAGACCTAAACAGGCATGAAACTCAAAATCCCAAAGTTTAGGCCATACGTCGCATTTGTAAGAATCTCGAAAGGGCATACCCTCGGTGTAGACACCTAAACTATTACTCAGGATTGATAATGGCTTCGGCCAAATGCTTATAACTATGGTCAAAATGGCTGATACAACCAAATTAACGCAACTCGGGGATGCCCAACCGTCGCTAAATAATATCGCATGCTATTACTTCGAATATACTTTGGAAAGAACTGGTTAAAATAGGCTTCCCTCAATAGGCAAAAACGAGATTCGACTATGTCAGCTCCAAATAACAAGGCTTCGACCTACTCAGCCTACGTGCTATGAACCTTCTGAGGTGCTCAAACATCACCGATAATGGATTGAAATTGAGGTTCTTTCAGAACTGACGATGGGTCAAGCAAAATTATTTCAAAAGGCCTTAACGAGCGAAAAACAAAGCCTACAAAAAGCCCACGAACAAAAGCATAAGAGCCATTGTCACCAGCCAAACAAGCCTCCGGGCCACACACTAAAAGGTCTCAATGACCAGACAGCGTAAGAGCCATTGTCGTCAACTTAAAAATTGACAACTTGAGGATTAAAATGAGCTCGAGTTGTAACACGATTCAGAGATCGGATCCAAAATAGTTAACTATGCAAGCCTTCGGGCCACATATCACAAGGTCTCAATAACCAAACAGCGTAAGAGCCATTATCGCCAGCTTGAAAATCGAAATATTTGAGGGTTAGTTAAAGCTCGAGTCGTAATGCGACTCGGAGACTGGACCCAAAATAGTTAACTACACATGTCCATGGGCACGACCTAAGTGCCATTATCAAGCCTCCGGGCCACACACTTAAAATGTCACTTCGGCCCAAATTGCAAGAGCCACCGTCGTCCATCCATGCGGGCACGAAAGAATTTGAGGGTCAATTAAAGCTTGAGTCACAACGCGACTGGGAGACTGGACCCAAAAAAGCTAAAACAACAAATGCCTAAGGGAAAGTAATGAGAATAATTACTATTCGCAATGGGCATAGAAGATTGAAGGTCAGGCAAGCTCGAGTCAAGGCTTGACTCGGAGACTAAGCCTAAACAACTGGGCAAAGTGTGAAGGCCCCAATGCCTGCTCGCGTCAAGATTGCACTTAAGAGCCTCCGCGCCTACCTGATTAGCTCCGGACCTACGAGGATCCCGCCAAATATCGAAACCAGCCTGCCTAGTTAAAAGCAATACGATAAAAGATACAAAGGAGGTAAAGTTTCAAGTTTTCTCTTATTTTATATATGCGTGAAAGGCGCACTCTCCATCTACATAAATGTTATAAAAGTATCAAATACAAAGCAAAAAATAGCAAAATCTACAATCCACCCTAAAGGGCTACAGCCAGCCGGATTCGCTCTCCGTGATGTTGGCAAGAAGTAATTGAGCGTCACGCTCGTCCGCCCTAGCTCGAGCCAATTCCTCCCAGAAAATGAAGCCCCATGCGCCGATCTCCTCGAGTACCTCTCTTTGGGATCTGTAACGAACATATTCCTCGGTCCTCTTCTCTCGATCGAGGGCCCGCTTCAGCTCGGCTTGGGCATTAGCAGCGTCTTTCATACGAATCACCATCTCTTGGTTAGCCTTGGTTCGACTTAATGCTGCTTCGGATCGGGCATCAATTATATTAGCCCTGATCTTCGAGAGATCAGAATCGAATTTCCTGATCATGTCCGCTTGAACCATAGCATTGTCTTGTGCCAAACGGATCTGGACCTCAAAGGTGAGAACCTTGGCTGAGGCGCCTCTCTCCTCTAAAGCTTGAGCTTGCACCTGAGCCCTTAGTTCACCACAAGCATTCCTGACGCGGTCGATATCGCCCTTGAGGTACTCCAAATCCTCCGTCTTTTTCTGCAGCTAATATTGGAGAAAAAGGTTAACCTTGAGGGCCAAAAAGAGCAAAGTGCGTACTACGAAGGGTTACCTGCTCCATAAAAAATCTCTCGCAATTCGAGCTCCGGTATGCCTCATATAGCCAATGCAGCAACCCAACCTAGACGCTCTACTCACGTGCATAATTCCATCCCTTGGGAAATGGCAAAAGCTCCACAAGGATAATGTCAGTCGTCCGGACCCGGACGAACCAACTGGCCCACTCTCGATCCCTATCTTCTTTGTTATCGACAACAAAGGGCGTGGACGAATGGCACCTTAGGGTTACTAGGACCTGGTGATGAAAGGGTCGATACAGCATGACAAGGTGACTGAGCATGAATTCAAGTTCGGCCCTCTTTGCAAAGGACCTTATCATCAGCACCACTCGCCAAAATGACGGATATATCTAGGCCAAAGTAACCCGATACCTCAAGAAAAAATCAATCACGACCCTATCAAAGGGGCCAAATGCGAAAGGGTATAGGTATACGCTCAAGAATCCATCAGCAGAGTCGTAACGCTCTCATCCGAGGAAAGCACCTGCAGTGTCACCTGTTGATAACCAATTTTTTCCTAAATATTTTTAATATGTAAAATACTTTCAAAATAGCATATGTATGCATATATAGGTATGTCCAAATATTTTATTATTTTTTCTTAATTTTTAAAGATTTTTAAAATCAATTTATTGTCTTATCTTATCCAGAAAACCCCAATAATTATTCCCAAAATTACCATTTTGGTGATTCATTTATTGGACTCTCATATTTATGCTAAAATATAGCTAATGTAATTTTTGCATATTTTTTACACATTTATTTAATATTTTTAAAACTAAATTGCATACAATTACAATATCAGCCTCTTTTAGATTTAATTACGTTTATATCTATAGAGATTAGGTCCAATATTTTTAATTTTATAGTTATGTATTATTAATTATTTTAGTACCTTTAATTTATTTCTAGAAATTATTCTACTATTTTTATAAAATAAATAAGAGAAAAGTGGCTATTTAAAATATAGCCTAATTGTGTTTCAATTGTAGCCTGAATTGACCCCCAATTTTAAACCCAGTTACCTAGCCCAAATCCCAATCATACCCAAACCACGACCAATTAAAACAACCCGCCTGGATTCCCATTTAATCCCAGCCGTTGATCGCTCATATCAACGACTCATATTAACTATTTCCTTTTTAATCTCGACCTACCCCCAAACCCTAACCATTTCTCACCCCCAGCCACCTTTGAATCCCTTTATCTTAATTCTCTCTCAACTCTCTCTCAAAACCTAGCCGCCGCCCTCAACTACCACCCTAAAACCGTCCAAATCAATGGCTTCCAAAGCCATTGGAAGCCCGTATCTACCTCCTATGGCTTCGACATGCCCGATTATCATGGTTTCAAAGCTAGATCCTTGAAAAGTCTGGTCCAGACCTTGGTTGATTTCAGTCCTATGGTTGTCTCCGGTCATCTTTGACCTTGCTCCCACCAGCCATGGCTATTCAAGCCTGACTCTTGACTTCTCCTGCTTAGATCGATGATTTTCCAAGCCTTTCTCACCTTCCGGGGTTCTTCTGAAACCCTAAGCTTTAAGGTTCTTCCGATTTCTTCTAGATCTATTTTAGATTCGCGTTTACTCTAAACTTCTAAATGTTTTTCTCAAGTTCTCTTTCAAAACTCTGCCTTCAAACCCCGCCTTCAAACCCCCTTTATCTTTTTCGATTTAGGTTTTGTTAAGTTATTTCGAAGCTTTCTCTAATTTTTTGACATATTCTACTATGTTTCCTTATGTCGTTATTCTACTTGAGTTTGCATGTTAAGGGCCTTAACCTTTTTGAGATTTCTGAATCTATTTTTGTTAGTATTTGTCTGATTTACTTGTTTTTCATCTCTAGACTTGTTTGATGGTGAAAACCCTAAAAGTTTGGGTTCATTAGAGTTCTAAGACTATTTTCTCTGTGATTTACTTGTCCATCATCTCTGAATTTGATTGATTTCAAAACCCTAATTTCTTTGGACCTATTCGAGCTTTTGAAGTTTCTTCATCTGTTGCTCGACTAGATTTAAAACATTTTGTTTTAACATCTGTTTCTTTATGTGATTCTGATTTCCTGCCATCATTGAAACTCGACTATATTTTTCAGAAAGGTCTTTTTACTTGACCTTTTGCATGCTTCTGATACTCTCTCTTTTCTCTATTACTAAGTTGGTGAAATTGACCTATGTGACTACCATGTTTCGATAGTTCACTATCTACTGACTTTGTAATTATTATTGCATGATGCTTCTCTTTGTCATAAGTTCAGCCTCATATGCGTAATGTTTATGCACTCTTTTATATGCTAAATTTCCTTCTAAAATGACCTTCAATTTGGACTGATTTCAAACCACTCCTTGTGCAATTCTGATTGCACTCATGTGTTAAGTATATGATTCTTTCCTTGTTTTACTGATTTCCTGTTTCTTGGATTGATTTGAAAACTTCCCTTTAGACTTTCGATTCTCCTATTCTTAGGTTGTCTTATTCATGGGAAACTATGTTATTCTCTCCAAATCAGTAATTTCGAATCCCTGACTCCTTGATTTACTATGTGCTGATTGTCTCCATATTCAGCAAATTTATTGTGTTTCTTACCTTATTTGTTTAACCGAGTGTTTCAAATATTCTTCATTAGTTATTCTCTTAATTAAACCTCTATGTACTTTCCCCTAATTGTCTATTCCACACATGATGCTCTACTTGATTTCTTTCTTTAAATATTTTCTGCCTATTACCGTTTAATTTTAATACCTTAATTAACGGAAGTCTTTGATACAGATTTGATTTTTAATTAGTACATAGTTCCATAATTACTACTAAACTATGATTCTTGCCTTATTTTCTACCTGTTTTCAAACTATAAATATCTTGCTCTTTCATTAGCACACACACGAACACTCTGAGTTCAAAAATCACTTACACTCAAAACATTCTCTCCTACTTTACTACTTCTATTGTGACCTATTTAGCTGGCTCCTGCTACCTTGCTTTACTGTATTTTGCTTCTTTGAACAATTATGTTCTGATTAAAATACAACAGCATGCTTACTTAATACTTTTGCCTTCTTGTCTGCCTACTGCTTGTGTTTAATTCAGTATTTTGTTCTAGCATGCTGTAATTTCTTTCTTCCTATTTTGAATCTATGTATTAAGTATCCTAAATCCCTACCCTAATGTGTTTGATACTGATGTTTTGTTTGAGGCATGACAGTATTGAGTATTGTTGTCCATGACTCAAACTTGATTCCCCTGGGATCATAACCTTTATGTATTCTCTAGTATTGTGTGTTATGGTGGGCTTATGATCATGACAACATCTTCTATTGATATGCATGGCCAAAGCTGACCATTGCCTAAGTACATATGCTCTTTGCAATTTCCCAACCCCTGAACCCCTTTTGTATGAAATTATCAACTTGTTTATGGCTGTTTCCTAACACCTCTTTCCCTCTCCTTTTTTTCCCTCAAAACTCTGTTTCTTCCTTTGCACTCTCTCTTAGACTTAAGTTCTACCCCCCTCTTGTGAGCCTGTCCTTGGGACCCATGAGCTCTCTCTGAACTTGGATACTTGAGGGCTGACACTTTCACACTGCACTTGTCCCTATTCTGGTGATACAATTTGGGTGTGAGCACTGCCCGGAGTCCCATTGAGGTTCTTAGGGAACTCTAACACACTCAAATTGGTGAAAGGCTTTGGATCAATGGTCTTTGAGTTGGTCTATCTCATAACTCAGAAGGAAGTCAAGAATCAGGCTTCCTCTGATTGTACTTTTTTGATGTAATTTATTATTCTGGTTTATAATAAGTTGTAACAAACATTTGGGGTTGGCAAGTGAAAAAAGGTGGGTAACTATGCATGCAAGGGTAGAAATCATGCCTATAGGGTGTTTTAATTTTTGCATATTCAAACTTCACCTAGAAACTATGCCTATAAGGTGTTTTAACTTCTGCGTATTCAAATTTCTCCTAGAAACCATGCCTATAAGGTGTTTTAACTTCTGCATATTCAAACTTCACCTAGAAGCCATGCCTATAGGAATATTTTAATTCTGCATAATTAAAACTGTATTTAGATACCATGTCTATAAGGTTTAAAACAAGTTTCTACATTTAGATGCCATGTCTATAAGGTTTAAAACAAGTTTCTGCATTTAGGTACCATGTAACCACGTCTAAAAATCAGCAATGCATAGAAATCATGCCTATAGGGATCCTCGAGCAATTCTGATTCGTTTTCATTCGCAGTCAATGTTAGATATAAAATCAATAATAGTAGATGCTATAACCTGCAGAACCTGTAACTAACTTATTTAGTTTTTTATACATTCTACATCTCTTTTAATAATCTTAATCCCTCGCTTAACAAGTTTAACAAGTATTCATATAGGACTTCAAAAAAATTCATTTCGAGCCTTACTATCTCATCACCTTCTATAATCAGTAGAGATCATGCCTATAAAACCCCGTCTAAATACTTAAGCAAGCCTTAGAGTAATAACTGTGAACTAAATCTGTTTCCATTAATCATTACAACCAGCAAGCATGCCTAATTCGGGCTACTTATCTGAGTTATGTAATAAACCAATCTACCTCAATATTTAAACTCCCTCGGCTTTGGTATTTTTAATCAAACCTAAAAAGTATGTGCAAGTCATGCTAATTATATGCTTTCTTTGTTTAAGGAGGTATATATGAGCCTTTGTTTGTTTATATGCTTTCCCCCAAAATATGCAATATATGTTTTGTATGTCGCCTTAGAGTTTTTAACTTTGAAACTGTAAGTAAGCCTAATATCCCTCCCTTTTTAGGATTAGTAGTCCTAAGTGCCTCCGGGACTGATAGGAGTGGGACGGGTAACAACATGCAATAAGTAATTGAGACCAATCCGCGCTTTAATGCCTTAACAAGGTGGGAAGGGTAGATATGAATATGATGACCACGCGATAATGTCACATGTAGCCCCTCATTGAGGAGTGATTACCGGACATTGTGTGGGGTGATCCATACTTTTAATAAACCTAGGACCCCCTCCCTTTATTCTTTATTCTCTTTTAGCATTGTATTTCCCTATTTAAAAATCAGCTCTTTTAATTATTCTTCTAAACTTTGTTTACTTTCACATCATTATGTATTGAAATCCCCTCTTATTCGAGCTTTATCTGTTTATATGTTAATTGCACCAAAATTCACAATAATTATCTGGCCGGGAACCACACTAGTGGATTCTCAGGGATGCCTAACACCTTCCCTTTAGAATAATTTCAAGCCCTTACCCTATCTCTAGTTATTCAAATCAAACTCTTTTGGTGTCCTAATGCACCTTAATCATTAGGTGGTGACTCTTAAAATGCAAACCCAGTTCCTAAAAGGAATGAGTTGTCCCTCCAAATGTCATAAACCCGATTTTGTGAGAAAAAAGGGGCGCGACATCACCCCCTCACTCCATCCAGGGCATCTCCTCACCATCTTGAGATGTTCCTCTTTTATCAAAGACATGGCCTTCAGAGCGAACTCCCGCGGATCTTGAGCGCCAATAATGACACTTTCCACTCCCTGTCGGGCCAGCCCTAAAGTAATTGCCATGACTATGGTGAAATTGATAGACTAGAGCAAGAACGTGCGCCAACGCTTTTTTGCACCTGAAGAAATAAAGAACCCTATACCAAGGCGAAAGGGTAGCTATCTAAAATAGTGAGGTCTTTCGAAAAAGCCAAAGCTGCCCCATACAAATACAGGAAACAACGACGATTCACCTATCCGAAGTGAGCATCGGGAGGCCAACGTCCTCGATACAAATCGATGGAGCGATACTCGATTCCAGAGACATCTTTCGATGAGAATCCAGGACTCGAGGAATCAGCCGTATTGTCTCCAGCTTCGAGGCCGCATCCAACCTCGAGGATCCCCTCCATAAAAGAAGTAAGATTTCGGGAAGCTTTCAACGCTATCATTCGACTCGAGATGGTACCCGGTATCATGGTTTCCTTTTCTACAAAGAGAAATAAGCACGCGAAGCTCCGATCACGAAGGCTCGAGGCAGCGCCCGAGTACAAGCATTCCCTCAACGGGAATCTAGCCCCTACGCTTTAAAAGGCTATCTGCATTAAGTTCAAAAGAGAACCCCAGGTACCCGAAGCTAACCTTCATTCAAAATATTATTCTCAAAAGCTCCGAAACTCAACGTACTATCTCCATACAACTCGGAGGGCCCGACATCCCGAGCCTATTAGATCAATTTAGGCTCGATCCGAGGTATAACGACAGGCTCGGAAACGAGCCATGTCAATCAACAAAGGATAGGGAAGAATGCTCGCATCCAAGTTAGGTATCAGCAGTCAACAACAAAGGAAAACATTCAAAAGCCTCAAAGGGCACGAGAGCATACAAAAATAAGGCAAGGATCGAAAGTAGAAGTCAATGAACTATATTCATATTCATAAAAATTCGTGTACAGTAGCCCTCGATGGGTCCTTACATACAATTACAAAAGCCTACAGAGGTTCTCTACATAGAAGCAAAGAATCAAATGGGTACATATAGTGAAGGCCCAAGTCCTAGTCTAAGAACTCGAGGATCCACCTCGGCATTAGCACCTCCGGATGCCATCTTCCCCGGGCGCATGACCTCGAAGAAAATATCTTCCAAAGCGCCCTCTCCTCGGAAGCCCTGCCTCGGCCTTCCACACTGATATCCCCAAAAGGATAAACCAAGGAGCGGGGAGGGATGAAAAAATACCATAGCCCACTGAAGGTCGAGGACCCTCACTGGACAAGAGAACCATGGAGAAGCAGCGAACCTGGCGAGCCTCAGCTTCACTTGAACGACTACTTTGAATCCACTTCTTGGATAATCAAGCCGTGCAAACTACCAGCTTGGAGAAGAGCTCCACGTTGAGCCGGGGTATGAAGGTGAGTAGCGGTGTATAATTCGAGCCCCTTTTGATCAGCGGTATGTAATCTGAAGAACTTTTTACGAGCAAGGAAAGTTGAACCTCGTGTGTCATCATCTCAAGCGAACAAGGGAAATAATAGCAGATGCAACAGTAACCGCAACGGCAACAGGATGGCACAGCTATGCTCGACAAAGTGAAGTGACGGCAAGAGGCAACAAAACAACCTACAGGAGCTCTACCAAACAACCTTGAGGCCATAAGCCCCAAACATAATGCTCAAGGATAGAGGAAAACAATAAGAAGAAACAGGAAAATGAGCCGACGAAGGTGCTGGGATAAAAAAAAACAACTTCGAGACACCTCCATTTATAAGGGGTAACGACACGATCATCGAAACTTTGGAAGATTGACCGGCGGATGCAACTACTGAGTTCTTAAAAAACTGAATCGACGGTAGTACTTTCACCTTGAAGAGCGGGAAACGACATTGCATTGAGTGATGCCGAAAGCACAAGTTTATGAGATATGCCGTCTATCACAAAAGATCGCGCCATAAGTTGAGTCATCAGTATAATGTCGCCACAAGAAACTCGAAGAGTTAGGTGTCTTAAATTTTTCCCATCGCTTCGTTCTGAGAAACGCGAAGACTATCTGTATGCTGTAAAATCAGAGGGCATAATTTCTCGCTATCAAGCCATTTCAGAAGAACGCCTCGAGACCCCAAAGATGTGGAGCCACGACCGAGTCCCCTCCCTCGAGGCTCGATGAGGGCCGACTCGAAGAAGACGAAGGTCGAGGCTGGAATAGAAGGGGAAACTCCCAAGGCACGCAGCTAAGTCTGACCAAGCCGACCTATCTAGGACCTACGCCGAAGCGTCATGTCTGGCCGTCCCATCTCCACACTTCACAATTAATGCATGTTGTACTATAGCCGAGTTTCCCTCCTATATAAAGGGAACCCATGCTACCTTGTAATAGGCTGATATTATTCCAACTATTTCTCCATAAGTGCAATAATATATCTCTCTCTCTTCTCTCTAACTCTCTTGTTCTCACTGGCTCGAGACCACTTCAATATTTATTGCTTTTCATACTTGTTCTTTATTTATCGCTTGGCCTTGGCCATATAAAGCTTTTCTTGATCATATCTAACTGTTATCCCATTTCTGACTGCCCCCGATAGCTCGAGCTCAACCCTGACATCGACCCCTAGGCCCTTTATCGACTGGTCCTACACTCGGGCAGCAAGTTCCTTGGTTCGTTCAACTCCTGAATTTAGCCTGTATCCCCTTAGTAAAATAAGCCCGAATAGTAAGCCTTTAGATTCGGTTATCGCCCCATTTTTAGCTTGCATTTCATCATTAAGTTCCATATTCTTAGCATCATCTACTCTAACAACTAGCTCGAGAATATATCACGTATTTTTAGAATCCCATTTATAAATTTAATTATTGCTACCATTTTTACGGTAAACAAACACTCCAGAAGAAGGCTAGTCATTTCATATTGATTATGAAAAACTTACTAAGGTAATGCAAAACCTTTGAATTTACTCTTTTTCATTAATTTACATGTTGTTCAATGTAAACCTTTCAATTTGTAAGTTTGAATTTTGAAATAATGTAGCACTTGCAATTTATAAGTGCAATGTTTCCCATATTTATTGTATTCTTTATATTTTTACTTTATATTAATATAACTTACAATAGTTATACAAAATACAAAAAAAAATTAAAATTACACTAACCTGGCCCGGCCCGGCCTGGCTCGGCCCTACCCATTGTATTTGTAACCCTTACGGTTCATTTTTTACCTGGATGAACTCGAACCCATATCCGGCCCGGTTCTAAACCCGTACAGTTCAAAATTTTCCCTTTCTAGCCCGGCCTGACCCACCCGATAGACAGTCTTAAAATAAACAAGCACGGGGGATCTATCGAGATATCTCCCGTAGTCCCAAAGTAAACACACACAACAGCAACCCGAAGAATATTCAATTCAATCCAATTTCATACCAAGGTAAAACAGGTAATTCTAACCTAACATGCTGCACATATTTCAAATAAACCAGTTTGAACAAGTAAAGCAATGAAGTCACTTAGACATGCTTCCCTAAGCTAAGCTTAAATTGCAAGTAGTATAAACAGGGAAGGAAAACACAGTTATAGTTACTTAATGGAAATAGGATTTTCAACAATTAGCACATGTATGCACTCGTCACCTCACATACAAGGCATTTCATATATCAACAATATCAAATCCTAATGGGAGTTTCCCCACACAAGGTTAAGCAAATCACTTACCTCGAACCAGCTCAATCAACTCGAAATTACGTTCTTGCTACGAGTAACCGACTCCAAATGACCCAAATTCATTCAAAGTAATTTCTTAATGTAAATATAACTTCAAGCAACTAGTTCCACTAATTAATTCGAAGCAAACACGCAAAATTAAGACCATCGCCCAAAAAGTCCCCGAGGCCCACGTCTCGAAATCGAATAAAATTTTCAAAACTAGAATCCTCGCACTCTCACAAGGTCATACATACCAAATACATGAAAATCGGACCATAAACAACCCCTCAAATCCCCAATTCCAAGTCTTCAATTTCAAACCCTAAACCCCCAAATTTAACCGTTATTTTCCATAAATTTCTTGCCAAATCAGTAGAAAGATACCATAATAATGATTTTGGGTTCCAAAAATCTTACCTCCTTGAATCTCCCTTGAATCCTCTCTCAAAAACCTCCCAAAAAGCTCAAACTCCGGATAAAAATGGTGAAAGAATGGGCAAAAATCGCGACAGAACCTTTATAAAGGTTCTGGCCAAGGGTTTCCGCACCTGCGGCCCTGAACTCACACCTGTGGACCCCCACCTGCAGTCCAGGTGCGCATCTACAAAAATCCACTTAAAGTATTGGGCCGCACCTGCGCTTCTTCTACTACACATGCGGTCTCGCAGGTGCGTTCAACCTATCGCACCTGCGGATTCTGTTTCCAAGCGACTGGCCGCATCTGCGGCTCCTCTATCGCTTATGTGGTCACACACCTACAGTCCCCTAACCGCAGGTGCAGTTATGACAGAACTTCAGCCAAGCTTCAGATTTTCCTAAGTCCCATTTAACTTCTATCAAGCACCCGAAACTTACCCGAGGCCCCCGGGACCTCAACCAAATATGCCAACCAATCCTAAAATATCACACAAACATATTCCAACCCTCGACTCACATCCAACAATGCTAAAGCCACAAATCACTCTCCAATCCAAGCTTAAGGATTCCCAAAACTTCCAAATTCTGCTTTCGATCAAAAAGTCTATCAAACTTCCTCCGAATGATCTGAAATTTTGCACACTCGTTTGTTACGACCCTAAACCCAACCTGGTCGTAATGGCGCCTCTCGTGAAGACAAGCCAGCCGACTCACTTACAATTCACTTTAAGCAATTAAAATAATAACTACTAAGTCTTTAATCAGGAATAACATCCCAAAATAATCATTTAACAGTATAATTTGCAGAAATAAAAGCCAACACAGCCCGCATCGGGGTGTCACTAGTCATGAGCATCTACTAAGGTCCGAATACAACAAGATTCTAAAATGTACTAAATACAGTCTAATGAAATCAAGAGGGAGAAAAGCAGTGCTACGAACGTTGTGCAGCTACCTCGCTAAACTCCGATGACTCTGCCTCTGAGCAACCAATACCCGCTACATGGTTCAGAAATACCTGAATCTACACACAAGGTGCAGGGAGTAAAGTGAGTAATTCCAACTCAGTGAGTAATAAAAATAAATGAAGGATGAGCGATATAAAATCATGTTAAACATAACATTAAGCTATAAGAGGCATAACAACAGTCAATAAATATAATTAACCAGGGAAATCTCATAAATTCCTTTAACCAGTCAACAATATATAAGGAAAATAACTAGAAAGGTAAACACATAAGAACTTTCCCTCGGGCATAATAAAATATGAATCAGCCCCTCGGGCAATATCACAGAACAATACCAACCCCTCGGGATATATCACAGAACAATACCAACCCCTCGGGCTATATCTCATATCACAATGGGTACTCGCGCTCACTGGGGGTGTGCAGACTCCTGGAGGGGCCCCTTATGGCCTAAGCACAATATCAAGCCATCTCATGGCATTATACACATGCTCTCAGCCTCATATCAATATCAAGCCACCTCGTGGCGTACGAATCTCAGGCCCTCGACCTCATTATCATAATCAGTATATCACTGTTGTGGCGTGCAGCCCGACCCAAAAGTATCCTTATAATACAGGCCCTCGGCCTTACTCAATCAGAATCTCGTAAGCCTCTCGGGCAACAGTAAAATATGAAGCTCTGCTCCAAAATATCTTTAAAAATATCATTTAAGGTTTTTAAAACCGAATAACATAGCTGAGTTTGAAAATATTGAAATCTATGGCATGACTGAGCACAAGTATGAAATCAGACGGTGAGAACATATCATTAACGATCCCCTAAGGGTTCAAAGAGTTGGCACGAAGCCCAAATATGGTATTTAGTCCAAAGTGTAATAATATTAAATGATTAGCTATCAATTATACAGAAAAATAGTCATTTGGGATGGACTAAGTCATAATTCCCAATGGTGCACGACCCCACACTCGTCATCTAGCGTGTGCGTCACCTCAACACAACCGAACGTTGTGTAATCCGGGATTTCATACCCTCAGAACAACATTTAAAATTATTACTCACCTCGAACTAGCCCGAAAGGCTACTCTGCAACACACTTGTCTCTCTAACCAACTTCCGAGTGCTCCAAATCTACCAAGTTTAGATTTTTATCATCAAATTATGCTAAACGAATGAATTCCAATTGAAAAATATCGATTTTAAGCACAAAACCCGAAATCAGTCAAAATCCGACCCCCTGGCCCGCATCCCAAAACTAGAAAAACTTTATACCAAAATATTCTTCATCATCTCACGAGTCCGTACATATAATGAACTCGAAAATCGGAGTTCGTTTGACCCCTCAAATCATCCCTAGAAGGTCTCATAATCTCAAGTCCTAACTCCACCTTTTTCTACTGATTTTCATGAATTAAATACTGAGATTTTGTTCCTTAATCACAAATAATCGAGTTTTAAGGTCCAAAATCCTTACCTTAATGAAGAAAAATGATTTTCTCTCTTCAAAATCGCCTCGAAGCTCTTTTCCCGTTCAAAAATGGTGTAAAAGTGTTTAATGGTTACAGAGGGTTTATTTAAATACTGCTCACGCATTTTGCTGTTCACCCAAGTACTAATCACCCGAGTTATTGTTCACCCAAGTTACTGTTCATCCGAGTTACTGTTCATGTTGCTGTGAAAAAAATGCATCAGCTTTTCTTCTAGTCTAAATTGATCCGTTAACCTTTTGAGATCACTCGAGGCCCTCGAAAATCTCAACAAATATACCAACCCATCCCATAACATCATTCGAACTTAGTCGAGCCTTCGAAACACAAAAAACAACATCAAAATACCAAAATCACATCAAATTCAAGCCTATAAACTTTGAAATTCCTAAATTCCTCCAACGACGCCGAAACTATCCAAAACAACTCCGATTGACCTGAAATTTTACAGACATATCCAAAATGATATTACAAACCTTTTCCAGCTATTGGAATTCCATTCTGACCCCGATAGCCTATTTTTCACTGCCGATTGGAAATCACCAAAAACTATCGAAGCTATCCAAGCCATAAAATTTGCATTCTAAGGTTGTTTACCAATAAGTCAACTCTCGGTTTACTTTTCTAACTCTAAAGCTGCTTTTAGAGATTAAGTATCTCAAACCTTACAAAAATTATTCCGGATTCGATCTGACCAACCCGATACCATATAACACGGATAAACAAAGCTAAAGAAGTAGAAATGGGGAAAAACAGAGTGATAAATCATGAGACGACTGGCCGGGTCGTCACAACATCACATTCAATACTATAGAGCTATCTCAACTTCCGAAATTACATTCCGACCCCGATATCAAAATTTCACTATCGAACCGGAAACTTCAAAAATTTGACTTTCGGTATTTCAAGCCTAAATAAGCTACGGACCTCCAAAACACAATTCACACATGCCCCTAAGCCTGAAATCACCCAACGGAGCTAACGGAACCAACAGAATTCCATTCCAAGGTCGTCTTCATACTGCTCCTGCTATGGTCCAAATTCTAAAGCTTAAACTCTCATTTAGGGACTAAGTATCCCAAATACTCCGAAACTCAAACAAATCATTCCGGCAACTCACAACAGCAAAAACAAATACGAGAAAAGCAGTTAATAGGAAATCGGGGAATCAATTCTTTAAACGACCGACCGGGTTCCTGGTTTACTTTTATTGGTGTACCAATTCTTGGCGCACCGAAAGTTGTGGACTAACCGTCAATGAGATATGATGAAAGTTATGGAAGATCAAGGTTCAATTCTAGAGGATACCAAAAAAGATATTTATATGGTCCGTTGGGTGCTTTTTTCATTTGCCTAAACTTTAGTGTGCCTAGTTACCTACTGTGCTTGTGAAGGAAATAATTATGTAGTTGAATAGTTAATGTGCACAAATGTATTATATAAAATTAATTGGATAATTCAAAATATTTTTTGGTATTAGGCCACAAAATCAACCTCTGATAGGTCACCGGATTAGCTCCACTGGAGATGGTTCCTCATTTTCTCGAAACTTGTTGTTAAAGATGAAACCAATCTTTTTCACTGTAGTTGGAGCTAATGGTTTTTTTTTAAATAGTTTCCAAATTTAATAATTTTAATTGAAGCAGAATACGTAACTCGGTAGGTTATCAAAATTTTGAGTGCTAGGGAATTAATTTTCTTGGAAGATTTTAAGAATTCATTCTTGTTTGACTTGAAAGACAACAATTACTTTGCAAGTGAACACAATCAAAATAAATCAAAGGTAAATCGTAATCGAATATAATGAGACCTAGAAATACGTATTATGTTTTTTATTGCTTTTGATAGATTGGATATTTGAGAGAGAAAAAGGTAGAGAGAGAGAAAGAAAGAGAAAGCTTGTTTCATAAGAGATTTGATGCCTTTATAACATTGGGATTCTCCTTTATATAACAGGTGAACTCCCTTGAAATAATAAAATAATACAGAGATAGGTCACATGCTTCCGAGGAGACGACAAGACCTAAAGGCATGTTTCACCCCGAAATTCTTAGGTCGTACCCTTGTTTCAACTATTTCTTGGTCGTGGGCCGTTGCTACTGTAATGGGCAGAATTTGACCACGTACAGTTAGTCCCTCCGTTCGTCGGTGACGTAACAAAGTGCGTCTCCAATGGACGGAACCACAAACCTTGTTCTGGGAGAATTTGATCATGTTAGGGGACGACGATGTAGAAGGGTGATCATTTGAATCTGTTGATATATTGGCGCGCAATCCCTTCCTTAAAATGACGTCATCATAACATGCACCATCATTACGCGTATTCCTGAGGAAGTACAAAAGGTATTCTTATGCACGATTTCCCGCGCCTATTTGGGCCTTGCCTCTTCGATTTCAACGCCACCCAACCCTATAAATAGGGAAAGGGTTTAACTTAATCCAGCTTTAGATCATCTGCAAGCATTTTCCGACTATTTAAGAAAACACCTCCTTTCTCCGAAAACCCACAGCTTCTCTAAAAGTACACTTGTGGTTGTGTCGTACACCGCTCCTTGAACGGAAACCATGACAAAACCTAAACTGGATAACAATCTGAGGGCTTGTAATAATAAACCATATGATGCACCGCCTCTCTCCGGCGGCGATAAGGGAGGGAGATGGGAGGATCTCGCCCCTCTCACTGTGGATAACGCGCTACCGAAGCAACTCCTTATCAGGAGGAACTTCCAATAGGATTCTCCCAAGCAACCTTAGGAGAAATCCGAGTTAACACAAAATGATTTAGATAATCTTTGTGCGTAGTACGATATACCCGCTCACGTGGAGATAGTTTTAGCAGGAGCGGACGTCGTCAACGCCCACAGACCGGGGTACTGCGCTTTTTAAAAATATCCTTTTTTAATCGACTATGGACTTCCTATTTTTCCATTGGCGGAAGAGCTCTGCCGTTTTTACAACATGTGTCCACCCAACTCACTCCGTACACCCTAAAAGTATGTAGGATAATGTCTACATATGCGGAGCTGGCTGGGTTGGAGGTCTCTGTCCACCACCTATTGCAGCTATTCAACACTGGCTACCTGAAGGGTACCATAGTGCTTCTGAAGAATCGTGGCTCGAAGGGGTTGGTCGTGCTGACCGATGATCGAGCTAACCGTGGCTATTCGCGTAGTACTTATTTATCAAAATGGAGCACCTGGTATCTAACCCCGTCGGATTCCCTGAGAGGTGAAATTCGAGACGTAAGTATTCCCATCCGTCGAGTCATTTATCGTAACATAACCTTTGCGATTTCGGTTATACCATCATTATAATTTTTTCTGTTACTTTGTAGCAATAGCTCACACTCCTGGTTCATAACTGATATTAAGCAGTGGGTAGCTGGTTTGCTGCCTCTCGTGGAAAAAACCCGCACATGGGCTGAGTTCCTTGAGCGTTACGGCCCCACGAGTCCTTCAGGTATTTCTTTGACTTTAATTAGTCGCTTTTACAAACTTTGTCAGCTAAACTATTTGCATTGACAGGTTGAAGTGCTCCTAAGAGGAAGGCGACAACATCCACCTCCGCTCGATCAGATGTTGGTCAGAATATGCAGGAGATACTTTATGCATCTGTCAGGGAAGGGGCGACCCTAGTCTCTTTATTAGAGTTTTCTCCTGCGGAGGTGGCTATGAGTGAGGCGAAGCCGTCGATATCATCTCCGCAACCTGTGGATGAGCCTTCCGAGGGCAAAGAGCTTGAGGAGAGAAAAAGGCAGAGGCTCGTAACGGTTAAGGCGGTGGCGACTGGGGATGAAAGGGGTGACGTGCCTCGCCAAACAACTAGACCCGTCTTCATGGCCGACGCCATCCATTCAGGGAGCCGTCCCACAAGATAAGTGCTAATATCGGTACCAGATCAGTTTGTTTTGCCGAGGGTGGCTCATCACCTCTCGTTGGTGCCGATGCTGAGGGACTGACCACCGAGGCTGCACACGGGGATGTGGACGATATGACGGAATGCATTGCACATGTGGAGATGGCAGCGGACGGTTCTGGCAGTCGCATCGTGATTCCAGGGGCTTACAATTTGTTACAGCACAGCGAGCGGGCTACGTTGGAGATGACTCTACTGTGTGCTGCCCCCGAGCGCGAGATGTTGAGCATTGTCAGTGATTTGGAGTTGTCTCGGAGGGTCACTGGTATGGCGTTACAGGTAACTCTCCGTTCTTTCGTGTGTCGCAAAGTTGATTTTGATGCATACTAACTCACATGTATGTGTATATTTTTTAGACCATGGTTTTGGAAGTGGAGGGGAGGCATCGTGAGGAGAAGAGAGCGACCGTTTTTGATAAAATGGTGAAGAAGTACAAGCGGTATCGCTCCAAGCATCAGGCAGCGGCGGACCTTTTACAGCAAGATCTCAAATTTCGGGTGTTCCGGGAAGGCCTCGAACAGAAGGAGGCACAATTGAGCCGCAGGGTGGCGGAGCTGGAGAAAATGGATGAGGAGCTGGTGAAAACTGTGGCTCGTAATAGCGAGCTGGAATCACTCCTCAAATTGAGGGAAGAGGAGTTGGAGCTCAGTCGTAGGGTGGCGGCAGAGGTTGCCGATCTGCATCACAGGGTGGCAGCTTTGACAGTTGAACTTAAAGCCAAGGTAGCTGAGGTCGATGTTCTCAGGTGTACTGCCCCGCCAAGGCCTGGGGACATGGCTCGAGATGTGCACGAGATGTGGGTATATGCGGAGGCCAAATTGGATGTATATAAAAAACTTCTCGTTGCGGAACGTGCCTCTGAGGAGGAAGTTCAGGAGCAGTGGCGCGAGGCTCGTGTTGCTCGTATAGCTTGTGGGTACAGCTCTGACTCCCCTGATCAAGAGGGCTACGCTTCAGAGGATGTTAACCGGCTTGAGTTCGACCCATGGTTTAATGAAGATTACCACCTTGGTGGCGATGGTCGAGAAGGAGAGCGGGCGGATGGCGATGGTAAAAATGGTGAGGCTCCTTAAGGCTTGTATATGTTTTGCCTTTTTTATTTTTGGAATGTAATGGGGGCCCTTCGCGGGACTAAATGTATATAATTTTTGTCATAGTGAAAGGATCATACTTTTATTGCTATTCTTCCCGTGTTGTTCTTTGTTTAAATGTTGTTTATCACCGTCGAGCTTGGCCGGTGCTTCGATGGTGATGGCCTTAGCTGATAGGATGTAACTTCAACTATCGTTGAAGTGTTATCCGTCGTCGTCGAGCTGGGTCGACATTTACTGGCAATGGCCTTTGGCCCATAGGATGTAACTTCAACTATTGTTGAGGTGTTATCCGTCGTCGTCGAGATGGGTCGACATTTATTGGTGATGGCCTTTGGCCCATAGGATGTAACTTCAACTATCGTTGAAGTGTTATATATCATCTTCGAGCTGGGTCGACGTTTACTGGCGATGGGCTTTGACCTATAGGATGTAACTTCAACTGTTGTTGAAGTATTATCCGTCGTCGTCGAGCTGGGTGGACATTTATTAGCGATGGCCTTTGGCCCATAGGATGTAACTTCAACTATCATTGAAGTTTTATCCATCGTCGTCGAGCTGGGTCGACATTTATTGGCGATGGCCTTTGGCCCGTAGGATGTAACTTCAACTGTCGTTGAAGTGTTATCCGTCGTCGTCGAGTTGGGTCGATGTTTATTGGCGATGGACTTTGGCCCATATGATGTAAATTCAATTGTTGTTGAAGTATTATCCGTCGTCGTCGAGCTAGGTCGATATTTGTTGGCGATAGCCTTTGGCCCATAGGATGTAACTTCAACTGTCATTGAAGTCTTATCCATCGTCGTCGAGCTGGGTCGACATTTATTGGCGATGGCCTTTGGCCCATAGGATGTAACTTCAACTATCGTTGAAGTGTTATCCGTCGTCGTCGAGATGGGTCGACGTTTATTGGCGATGGCCTTTGGCCATTTTTCAATGGATGTGGTGGCCTTAGTCACTTACATAATGGAGAAGGTGGCCTTAGCCGCTTACATAACGGAGATGGTGGCCTTAGCCTCTAGTGGCCTTAGCCGCTTACATAATGGAGAAGGTGGCCTTAGCCGCTGGTGGCCTTAGTCGCTTACATAATGGAGAAGGTGGCCTTATCCGCTTACATAACGGAGATGGTGGCCTTAGTCGCTGGTGGCCTTAGCCGCTGGTGGCCTTAGCCGCTGGTGGCCTTAGCCGCTGGTGGCCTTAGCCGCTTACATAATGGAGAAGGTGGCCTTAGCAACTTATATAATGGAGATGGTGGCCTTAGCCGCTACATAATGGAGATTCAACTAGGCTAGTCCCTTTATTATATCGGCCTGGAGAGCTCGTCGAGTGGCCGATATGATAAACCTGTCTACAGACACCGCTAGGTGTCCCCTTCGCCGCCTTGTTAAAAACCTCCCGAGAAAACCCGATTAGGACAAAACTCGGGTAAGGGAAAAAGAGTACAACTCGGGAGACGCCCTTCAAAAGTGGAAGTACTTGAGGTGGGCGACGTTCCAGTTGTTTTGGAGTGTTTTTCCTTCCATTGTTTCCAACCGGAGTGCTCCTTTGCTTGCATTTGCTGTGGTTTTATATGGCCCACTCCAATTGGTGCCTAGTTTCCCTTTGCTCGGGTCTTTTGACGCCAAAGTTTTGGCTTTGAGGACTTAGTCACCCACTTTGAGTGGTCGTATTTTGGCTTTTTTGTTGTAATACCTTTCGACCTGTTGCTTTTGAGCCGTCATTCTTATGTGGGCCATATCCCTTCGTTCCTTAGCCTCGTCGAGGTCTTGAAGCCTATTCACGTTATTGTCTGCTCCGCTGGTATGTGAATATCTCAGGCTTGGTTCTCCAATTTTGACTGGTATGACCGCGTCGGTTCTGTAGACCAGTGAGTATGGTGTTTCTCCTGTGCTGGATTTGGGTGAGGTTCGATATGCCCACAGTACTTCTGGTAGTAGTTCGGGCCAGAGCCCTTTTGCTTCTTCGAGTTTCTTCTTCGGTATGTTCAATATTATTTTGTTGGAAGATTTTGCTTGGCCGTTGGTGGCGGGGTGGTATGGCGTGGAGAGTATTCGTTTGATGTGCCATTTGTCAAAGAACTCTATTATCTTTTTGCCGATGAATTGGGGGCCGTTGTCGCAGCTGATTTCCTTGGGGATGCCGAAACGGCATATGATGTTTTTCCATATGAAGGCGATGACTTCCGGTTCGCGTATTTGGGCGTACACACCTGCTTCCACCCACTTGGAGAAATAGTCAGTTAAAACTAACAGAAATCGTACCTTTCCCCGCCTTACTGGCAGGGGACCAATTATGTCCATTCCCCACTTGATGAAGGGCCAAGGTGATGTTACTGAGTGGAAGGGCTCTCCCGGTTGATGTATCATGGGGGCATATTTTTGGCACTGTTCACACCTGGGAACATACTTTGCTGCCTCATTTTTCATAGTGGGACAGTAGTATCCGGCTCGAATGATGCAACAGACGAGAGCGCGATTGTTGGTATGTGTGCCATAGTGGCCCTCGTGTACCTCTTCGAGTACTTGCCTTGTTTGGTGCGGCCCTAGGCACCTAGCGAGGGGTCCGCCAAACATTCTTTTGTAGAGATCGTGATTTATTAGGCTGTAACGGGCGGCTTGTATATGGAGCTTTTTGGCTTCTTTTTTGTCGAGCGGGAGTGTCCCGTCCTGCAAATAGGAGATAAACTGGTTGCGCCAGTCCCAAGTTAGATTTAAAGATAGTACCTCAGTGTGATCTATGGCTGAATGGAGGAGGGTGACTATATTTCCCCTGTTGATGTTTTTGGTGGCTGCAGCCAATTTTTCTAGGCCATCTGCTTCGACATTCTGTGCCCTGGGATTTGTTCCAGGCGGCACTCGTCGAACTCGGGCATAAACTTGTGAATTTCTGATTGATATTTTTGCAGTCTCTGTTCCTTGATTTGGTATGTCCCGGTGACCTGGTTCACCATGAGTTGGGAATTGCAATGGAGGATGAGTCGTCGAGCTCTGTATTTGATGGCTAACCGCATACCTGCAATCACAGTCTCATACTCGGCCTCGTTGTTAGTCATCTCGGGGCATCGTATGGACTGGCAAATTATTTTTCCCATGGGGACCTCGAGAACGAGTCCCAGTCCCGATCTTGAGGTATTGGCAGCGCCATCAGTGTAGAAGGTCCAGAGGTCGGTACTAGGAGAGGCACGAATGGCCTCCAGTTTCGCTTCCGGCAGAATCTCTATACTGAAATCGGTAACAAAATTTGCAAGTACCTGTGACTTGATGGCGTTTCTTGGGTGATAGGATATGTCATGCTCGCTGAGCTCTATGGCCCATCTGGCGAGTCTGCCCGACAACTCGGGCTTGTGCAAGATGCTTCTCAGGGTGAAGGTTGTTATAACTTTTATGGGGTGACACTGAAAGTAGGGTCTAAGCTTTCGTGAAGCTATGACTAGTGCCAGGGCCGACTTCTCGAGGTGTGGATATCGTATTTAGATGTCTACTAGGGTTTTTCTGATATAGTAAATAGGAAACTGTGTACCTTTATTTTCACGGACTAGGACTGTGCTGACAGCGACTTCAGAAACTGCCCGGTATACTAGCAAGGGTTCGCCAGGGTTCGCTTTGACTTGCAATGGTGGCGAAGACAAGTATGCTTTTAACTTTTTCAAGGCCTCGACGCATTCCTCGTTCCATTGTAGTCCGTGATCTTTTCTCAATACTTTAAAAAATTTATGGCACCTGTCGAAGGATCGCGAGATGAACCTGGATAGAGCGGCTATTCGACCCGTTAGCTTTTGTACCTATTTTTTGCTGTTCAAGGTCTCGAGTATTGCGTCTATTGACTTGATCTTGTCCAGGTTGACTTCAATACCTCGTTGTGATACGAGGAAGCCCAAGAACTTTCCCGAGGCTATGCCGAAGGCATACTTTTTTGGGTTCAATTTCATCTCATACTGTCGTAGTATCTCGAAGGCTTCTTTCAGATGGTCGAGATGGTCTTCTTTGTTTGCCGACTTCACTAGCATATCATCGATATAAACCTCCATGGTCTTGCCAAGCTGTTCCTTGAACATTCTGGTAACCAGTGTTTGATACATCGCCCCTGTATTTTTGAGTCCGAAGGGCATCACCTTGTAGCAATATGTCCCTTGGTGGATGATGAAAGTTGTCTTTTCTTGGTCCTTCTCGGCCATCATGATTTGGTTATAGCAGGAGTAGGCATCTAAGAAGCTTAGCAATTCATATCCTGCTGTGGCGTCGATCAACTGGTCGATGTGAGGTAACGGGAACGAGTCCTTCGGGCATGCCTTGTTAAGGTCGGTGAAATCTACGCACATTCTCCATTTCCCATTTTTCTTTTTGACCATGACGACATTGGTGACCCGTTGGGGATATTTTGATTCCCTTTATGGATCCGTTGGCCATCAGCTTATCTACCTCTTCGCTGACGGCCTCGTTGATTGCGGCGTTGAACTTCCTTCTAACTTGCCGCACGGGTGGATATAGTGGGTCGACATTCAGCTTGTGGGTGGCAATGTCTTTTGGTATCCCCGGCATATCTGAATGAGAAAAAGCAAATAAATCCATGTGGTTAGTTAGAAATTCATGGTACTTACTTGGGTTGCAGAGGTTGTGTCCGATGTAGGCTTTCTTTGTGTGGTCGGTGATGTCCAGTTGTGCTGGGTCAAGGTCCTCGATCATTGCTTTGCAGGCTTCTACGATGTCCGGATCTTTGATGGCTTCCGTTGTCAGGTCGACCTTAGTCCCCGACACGGCTAATTGTTATGATTCCGCACTAGCTCCTTTAAACTGTTTAGTATGTGAGCATTCTTGAGCGATTCGGTAGCATTCTTGCACGATGCGCGGCTCGCCCCGAATGCTAAATACTCCCCAAGGGGTGGAGAACTTGATCACTTGGTAGAAGCTTGAGGGGACTGCTCGCATGGCGTGTATCCACGGGCGTCCTATGATGGCGTTGTAGGCTGTTTCTTGGTTCATGATGTGTAAAGTGGTTTCCAGTGTAACTCCTCCTGCTAAAATCGGTAATGATACCTCCCCGGAGGTCCGTTCCACTGCATTGTTAAAACCTGTCAGTGTTATGCAATGCGGTATTATCCTATCTTCGAGCCTCATTTGCGCAAGGACTCTTGGATGGATAATACAAGCGCCGCTTCCGTCATCAACCATGATTCTCTTAACCTCAGTGTTAGCAATACATGAAGTTATGACCAAAGCATCATAATGAGGAAAAGACAAACTGTCGGCATCGGACTTATCAAAGGTGATACTCTCTTCGAAGTCGTCATACCGTTGCGAGGTGGTGAACTTCACGTGGTTGATTGCTATATCGACACCTCCTCCGATGATCATATTAATGGTGCGTGCTGGCAAAGGTGGCTTTGGCGGCCCTTGAGGTTGTTCCTGTCCTCGTGCGAAGTTGGTCTTTCCCTTATCGTTGAGCAGCTCCTTCAAGTATCCTTGGTTCAGCATTCTGACTACCTCCTGTCGTAGTCCTAAGCAATCTTCGATTTTGTGTCATCGATCTTGGTGGAACTCTCACAGGACGTTCGACTTGCTCGTGGCGGGGTCTGATTTCATTTTTTGCAGCCATTGTACCTTGGTGCCCAGCATCTCCAGTGCGTACACTATTTCTGAGGGAGACACGCAAAAGTTATGGGCAGATAATAAAGGGGGAATACCTCTTTCATTACAAAGTGGGGCGACATGTCACTGTAGTGCTTCTGTGTGTCTTGGCGGCGGTAGATGCGAGGATCTGATGTAAGGCTGATGCCTTTCTTTGTTGAAGCGCGAGGGTTGTTCCCGCCGCCCATCGCTGCGTCAATCCCTCCTTGCTTCTGACTGTATCGTCATTAGCCGTTGGGTTGGCCCATTGAGGTCATCCTCATCTGCTCGTACCTCAGCACAATAGGCGTTATGGATCTCCTCCCATGTGGTGGGAGGATACTTCATGAGTCGGCTCAGTAGCTTTTTGGTCGCCCTCGAACCATCTCTGCTTAGCCCGTTTTGGAAAGTTTCGACCACCATGCCTTCCGATACGTTTGGTAGGCTCATCCTTACTCTGTTGAATCTGTCTAGGAAGTCCCTGAGTCCCTCACCTGCTGTTTGTTTGATAGCGAAGATGTCGTTAACCCTGGCCTCTGCTTTCTTTGCTCCTGCGTGGGCGGTGGCAAACTTATCCGCCATTTCTTCGAATGTCGATATCGTTCTAGCTGGTAGCTGTGAGTACCATGTTAACACACACCCCCTCGTCAACGTTTCTCCGAACTTTTTTAGCAGTACGGATGGTATTTGTTCTTTTGACAGATCGTTACCCTTCACAGCGGTCACATAGTGGATCAGGTGGTCTTCGTGATATGTCGCCCCGTCATATATCCTCAAGTAAGGTGGCATCTTGAAGGCTTTCGGGATCGGGTGAGGGACAGCTTCTTCACTATATGGCCGTTCGATGAATCTTCCCACGTCGCGCTTCGGTAGTAACTTAGGAGCACCGGGAATTTTGTCTACTCTTTCCTGATGCTCTTTCATTTGATCCCGAAGTGCCTTGTTTTTGTTCTCCATTTCCTCCATCTTTTTAAGGATGGCTGCGAATGTGTCATCGCTGGTCTGTACATTGGTATAGGTGTTGTTTGTTTGTACAGTATCGGGTTCACTGGTGGTAGTGAGGTCTGTCGTTGACAGGTTCTTAATATTGCTTTGGGGTGATTTTTCGAGCAAGCTGCCTAGGGTGTTTATCAGCCACTCTTCCAGTAGTTTCTTGACCACCGGGGGCGGTGTTTCTTTGACTACAGACGTAGAAGCTCCCTTTCTGTGCAAGATCGTCAGATCTTCAGATGAAGAGGGTGATATCTCTCCCTCTTGTGCGCTATCAGGTGTTGTGCTCAAGATGTTCTCTCTACCGGCCTCGTTGAGAGGGCCTATGAGGTTGGTTGTGATGCCTGCTATTGCTTTCATTCTTGCGTTATTTTTTGCATTTTTCTTTTCAGTAGGATGCGAAGGATGGTGGTTTGTTGTTTTTTTTTTTTTTATTTTCTAGGTGCAAACTATGATTTCGATTGCCGAAATCCCCACAGACGGCACCAAATTATTTGACTCGAAAGATAACAATTACTTTGCAAGTGAACACAATCAAAATAAATCAAAGGTAAATCGTAATCGAATACAATGAAACCTAGAAATACGTATTATGCTTCTTATTGCTTTTGATAGATTGGATATTCGAGAGAGGAAAATGTAGAGAGAGAGAAAGAAAGAGAAAGCTTGTTTCATAAGAGATTCAATGCCTTTACAACATTGGGATCCTCCTTTATATAACAGGTGAACTCCCTTGAAATAATAAAATAATGCAGAGATAGGTCACGTGCTTTCGAGGAGATGACGAGACCTAAAGGCACGTTTCACCCCGACATTCTTAGGTCGTACCCTCGTTTCGACTATTGCTTAGTCGTGGGTCGTTGCCACCGTAGTGGGCAGAATTTGACCACGTACAATTCTCAAATGGTTAATGTACCTTGTTCATTACCCTCAATCCCAAATGCTTAGTTTACTTTATTATTATTTATTTATAAATATCTTAAGATGTTGTTACTTTCTTTAAAAGAAAAATTTTATTGCTTTCAGATGAATGATGGGCTACGAAATAAAAGAGTTATTGCATTATTTCATTGTGCAAAGTTGGACATTCATTTTTTATTTTATTTTTTTGTGTGATAAAATGTGATATATGCAAAAAAAATATAAAGATTATTCTAGCTCACTACTTTTGAACTTGATTTAATCACATACTTGAATCCCTTTACACTTTCAAATGTATGGCTTTTTACATTTTTTTAGTATACATATTGCTTATTACAAACACCAGAAGATAAGACAATTCGAAAAAAAAAAACTCTATCGACATGCTCGAGTTGAATATGTTTCATAAATCATACGGTATAAAATTTGTATCCATTGATTAAGATATTGCACCAATTATTTGATGCAATCCTCTATCTAATCTTACAATTAGAGAAGAGTCTAAGATTTTTATCATGGGATGCCAAACACACCACATTCATACCTCATACGCGTGTCATAGCGAGGGCTCAAGTCAAGTTTTCGTATTTCCAAAAGTGAGCTCTACAGAAAGCTGTAAGCAAATTTGCAAATAGATGAAAACATTGATTGCGGTAATATATTACCCTCTTAATGTTATACTTGAGAAAATAAAGTTTAGAAAAAGACAATAAAGAAAACAAAGGAAGATCTCAAATCTTTTACATTAAAGTTGTAGAGTACTACAAAGTATCAATGAAAGCTGAAGATGTACTTCATATGAAATGGAATTTATTTGGTTCATATTTTAGAAACGAGCAGTCTGCATCTGTAACACCCCCATACTATAGACAGAGTCCTACATCGGCAAAACATAAGACTGATATCAGAGCCCTCTTGTGTTTTGGCGATGTAAGACTCTATCTTAAGTCTTGGGTGTTACATACAGCCCCTCTTACAGACTAAGCATCCTTGTTGAGATTTGTCCCATCGTATGGGATTCGACTACACTCAACACTGAGGTTTGCCCCGCCTAACCAAGATTTGCCTAAATTCAGTTGAACTCTGACCCAACATCGGCAAAGCTGATACAAGAGTGGCTCTGATACCATTTGTAATAGAGCAGCCTGCTAGTGATATTGTCCGCTCTGGGCCTAGGCTCTCACGAGTTTAAAACGCGTCACTATGGTTAGGGGAATTCATAAAAATCCGAAAAACCAAACCAAATAAAAAATCGAACCAAACCGACCAAAAAAATAGATACTTTTTAGGTTTCGTTTGGTTTTGAATTTTAAAAACCGATCAAATTTGATTTGAATTGGTTTTAATAAAAATAACCGGAAATAACCGAACCAAACTGATTACAAAAGTAGCTATTTAAGTTTATTATTACAACTATATATATGTATATTTTTTATATAAAGTTTCTAAATTTTATGAAGCATATTAATCATTTGTATTTTTTTGTCACGACCTTAATTTCTTACCCTCAAGAGTCGTGATGGAGCCTACTCGTGAAATCTAGGCAAGCCGACAATTACCAATTTGTATTACCCTTTTTTTTTTTTTTTAATCTTTTTCCAATAACAAGTTATCATACGATCAACAACAAAATAAAAAGTGTGGAAGATAAAATTCAACAATTTAACTTAATACAAATACGATTTCATAAAGTAATCCACCAAGAACTGGTGTCACAATCTCATGGACCATCTATGAATATTACAAATAGGGTATGAACAAAGAAAATATACGTCTGTCTCTGAAATAAGTAAGGACAGAAAGAAAGTAGGATAGAAGGGGACACCAAGGCCTGCGGACATCTGCAGGAATACCTCGGGTCTCCGCTAGACTAAAGGCAACAACCTCTCTATGGTCCAAATTCTCTAGTATAGGGATCTGCACATAGTGCAGAGTGTAATATCAGCAAAACCGACCCCATGTGTTGGTAAGTGTCAAGCCTAACCTCGGAGAAGTAGTGACGAGGCTAGAACAAGATTACCAAATAAACTTGTGCAATTAAATCATATACATCAAATAATAGTAACAGAAACTAGCAGTTAAAGATGGGAAGGGGAACATGTTGAGGGGAATATCAAATACCAACAGAGTTCCAGTAGAAAAAACATAAAAACATCATAATTCAATTATCATCAAGAGGAAAACAGAAACACTTGCACGGCATCACCCTTCATACTTTTACTCTCGTTCTCACCATAAGAATCAATAGATTCGGCACTGCATCATCCTTCGTGCTTTCACGTCACATAATCATAGCACGGCATTATCCTTCGTGCATTAACTCTCAATTCATGGCACGACATCACCCTTCATGCATTAACATTCACAATATCGGCACCCTTCGTGCATTAACACTCATAATATCACGTACGACATCAAAATCAAAGAAAAACCTCAAGAACTCTTAAAGTTTGCATTTCACAACCGAGGGTCCGATTCACGTCATATAAATTATGTTTCTTACCAAATTTTACAGGCATAACTTAAATACCATAATAAACTTGTACCGGGCTCCGGAACCAAAATATAGGCCCGATACCATCGAATTCAAACATCGTTAAATTTCCATAAACATTTATATTTTTTGTTAAATAATTTCTTTCAAAAATTAATTTCCCGGGCTTGGGACCTTAGAAGTCAATCCCGAGCAAACGTCCAAGTCTCATATTTTTCTATGGACCCTCGGGGATGATCAAATTACGGATTCCGATCCGGGTCCAGGTCCGTTTACCCAAAATGTTGATCAAAGTCAACATAAATTCAAATTTTTAAAGGAAAAAATTAGCATTTTCCTCAAATTTTCACATAAAAGCTTTCCGGATATATGCCCGGACTATGCACGCAAATCGAGGTGCGATAAAAGGGGGTTTTAAGGCCTCGAAACACAGAATTGACTTTCAAAATGAGTGATGACCTTTTGGGTCATCACATTCTCTACCTCTAAAACAGTCGTTCATCCTCGAATGGATATAAAAAAGTACTTGAGTCAGAGAAAAGATAGGGATATCGGCTCTGTATATCGGACTTGGACTTTCAGGTTGTTGCCTCAACATGCTGACCCCTCCAGTGAACACCACCCGAAGGAAAACTCTTCGATCTCAACTGATGAACCTACCGGTCTAGAATAGCTATCGGCCTTCCTCATAGGACAACTCCTTGTTCAACTGGACAATACTGAAGTCTAACACGTGGGATGGATCGCCCTGATACTTCCGAAGCATGGACACATAAATTATTAGATGCACAGCTGATAAACTCGGCAGCAATGCAAGTCTATAAGCCACCTCTCCCACTCGATCAAGAATCTCAAAAGGACCAATGAACCTAGGGCTTAGATTGCCCTTCTTTCTAAATCTCATCATGCCCTTCATGGGCGACACCCGAAGCAACACTCGCTCTCCGACCATGAATACCACATCACGAACCTTACGATCGACATAACTCTTTTGGCTGGACTGAGTTGTATGAATCCTATCATGAATGATCTTAACCTTGTCCAAGGCATCCTAAACTAAATTTGTACCCAACAACCTAACCTCTCCCGGCTTAAACCACCCAACCGGCGACCGACACCGCCTATCATATAATGCCTCATAGGGAGAAATCTGGATGCTCGACTGGTAGTTGTTGTTGCAGGAAAACTCCACTAATGGTAAGAACTGATCCCACGAGCCTCCAAAATCAATAACACAAGCTTGGAGCATATCCTCTAAAATCTAAATAGTACACTTGAAATGTTCTTCCATCTGAGGATGAAATGCTCAGCTCAACTCAACCCGTGTGCCCAACTCACGCTGAACTCCCCTCCAGAAATGTGGGGTAAACTATGTACCTCGGTCATAAATGATAGACACGGGCACACCATGAAGACGAACAACCTCCTGGATATAGATCTCAGCTAAGCTCTCTAAAGAATATGAGACAACCATAGGAATGAAATGCGCTGACTTGGTCAGCCTATCAACAATAATCCACACTGCATCAAACTTCCTTTGAGTTTGTGGGAGTCCAACAACAAAGTCCATAGTGATATGCTCCCTTCCACTCAGGAATCTCAATCCTCTAAAAAAAACCACCAGGTCTTTGATGCTCGTACTTTACCTGCTGACAATTCAAACGCCGAGCCACATATGAAACAATATCCTTCTTCATCCTCCTCCACCAGTAATGTTATCGTAAGTCCTGATACATCTTAGCGGCGCCCGGATGAATAGAGTACCGGGAACTATGGACCTACTCTAGAATCAACTCTCAAAGTCCATCCATATTAGGCACACAAACTTGACTCTGCATCCTCAAAAATCCATCATCTCCTACTGTAACATGCTTGGCACCACCGTGCCGCATTGTGTCCCTAAGGACACATAAATCAGAATCATCATAATGTCGATCTCTGATACGCTCAAATAATGAAGAATGAGCGACTGTACAAGCTAACACACGGCTGGGCGCAGAAACATCCAACCTCACGAACTGATTGGCTAAAGCCTGAACATCTAAAGCAAGCGGTCTTTCACTGATCGGAATATACGCAAGACTGCCCATGCTGACTGACTTTCTACTCAAAGCATCGGCCACTACATTGGCCTTACCCGGATGATATAGGATGGTGATATCATAGTCTTTCAATAGCTCCAACCACCTTCTCTGCCTCAAATTCAGCTTCTTCTGCTTGAACAAGTACTGCAGACTTTTGTGATCCGTGAACATCTCAAATGACATGCCATATAAATAGTGCCTCCAAATCTTTAGCGCGTGAACAATGGATGCTAACTCCAAATCATGAATTGGATAATTCTTCTCATGAATCTTCAACTGTCGCAAATCATAAGCAATGATCTTGCCATCCTGTATCAACACTGCACCAAGTCCAATACGAGATGTTTCCCAATACACTGTATATGGCCCTGAACCTGTAGGCAAAACTAACACCGATGTTGTAGCCAAAGCTTTCTTGAGCTTCTAAAAGCTTGCCTCACACTCGTCCGAGCAACTGAACTAGGCACCCTTCTGGTTCAACCTGGTCATCGGGGGTGCTATCGATGAGAACCCCTCCATAAACTGACGGTAGTAACCCGCCAAATCCAAGAAACTCCGGATCTTCTTTAGATCCACCTGAATACCCTCTGTTGATACAATGTGATCCAAGAAAGCAACGGATCCCAATCAAAACTCACACTTCGAAAACTTAGCGTACAACTTACTATCTCTCAGAGTTTGAAGAACGACTCGGAGATGTTGCTCGTGCTCCTCTTGGCTACGGGAATAGATCAAAATATCATCAATAAAGACAATCACAAAGGAATCCAGGCAAGGCTTGAACACTCGGTTCATCAAGTCCATAAAAGCTGCTGGGGTATTCGTCAACCCAAATGACATCACCAAGAACTCATAATGCTAGTATCGAGTGCGAAAAGCTGTCTTAAGGAAATTGGATGCCCTAATCCTCAACTGATGGTAGCCAGATCTCAAATAAATCTTCGAAAACACTTTGGCACCCTGAAGCCGATCAAACAAATCATCAATCCTTAGCAATGGATACTTATTTTTGATTGTGACCTTGTTCAACTACCGATAATCTATACACATCCTCATCGACCCATCCTTCTTCTTCACAAACAACAAAGGTGCACCCCAGGGCGAAACACTAGGTCTAATAAAGCCCTTATCAAGCAAGTCTTGCAGCTGCTCCTTCAATTCTTTCAACTATGGCGGGGCCATACGATATGGCGGAATAGAAATGGGCTGAGTGATCGAAGCCAAATAAATGCAAAAGTCAATATCCCTATCAGGTGGCATCCCCTGCAGGTCTGAAGGAAAAAACTCTGGAAACTCACGAACAACGGGCACAAAATCCATAGAAGGAACCTCAGCACTAAAATCATAAACATATGCCAAGTAGGCAAAACATCCCTTATCAACCATACGCTGAGCCTTCATATATGAGATAACTCTCTTGATAGAATGACCAAGAGTCCCTCTCCACTCTAAATGAGGTAAACCCGGCAAGGCTAAGGCCACAGTCTTGGCATGACAGTCCAAGATAGCATGGTAAGGTGATAACCAGTCCATCCCTAGTATGACATCAAAATCAACCATATCCAAAAGTAACAGATTTACTCGGGTCTTAAGACCCCCAATCACAAATATACATGAACGATAGACACGATCTACCACAATAGAATCACCTACCGATGTAGACACATATATAGGAGCACTCAAAGAATCATAAGGAATAACTAAATATAGGGCAAAATAAGATGACACATAGGAGTATGTAGACCTCGGATCAAACAGAACTGAAGCATCTCTACTACAAACTAGAATAGTACTTGTGATAACTGCATCGGAGGCCTCATCCTCAGGCCTGAATGGAAGAGCATAACATCGGGTCTGGGGCCCACCACTCTAAACTATGTCCCTCGGATGGCCTCCTGCTAGATTACCTCCACCTCTAGCGGCCTGACTTCCACCTCTAATACCTATACCTCTACCTCCACCTCTAGCACCTCTACATCCACCTCTAGCTGGTTGAGCAGGCGGTGGAACACTCTATGCCTGAACCATGGCACGGGTACCCTGATGCTGAGAGTTGCTCGATGCTCGATGCTCGATGCTCGATGCTCGAAGGCAAAATCTAGCAATATGCCTCGAGTCGCCACAAGTATAACAAGCCCTCGGCTGTTGGAACTTCCGATCATGAAAAATTTGGAGCAGAGGTATGATGCACTGTAGGGCAGCTGATTAGAATACTGCATATGATAACCACGGCCACCTGGAGCACCGTGAGAAGCCTGTAGTGCTGAACGAAACTGGCTGGAAGGATGGCCCCTAACAAAAGTATCTCTGCCTCCAGACGAGGCACCATTGAACCTGCCTGAATGATGGGGCCTCTTGTCAGACCCCTGACCACTCCCATGTGATAGAACCATGTCAACTCTCATGGCCACATTGGCCGCATCCTGAAAAGAAATCTTGCTCCCTGTCTCCTTTGCCATTTGCAATCGAATAGGCTGAATGGGTCCCTCAATGAACCTCCTCCTCCTCTCTCTGTCTCTCTTTCTCTCTTTCTCGGTGGGAAGTATAAGAAGAGAATGACGGTCCAAGTTAATAAATCTGCTCTCGTACTAAGTGACAGTCATAGAACCCTACTGAAGATGCTCAAACTGCCTCTGATAGTTCTCCCTCTGAGTGATAGGAAGAAACTTCTCCAGAAATAGCTAAGAGAACTGATCCCAAGTCAAATCCGGTGACCCAGCTGGTCTAGCAAAACAATAATCCCTCCACCAAGTCTTGGCAGATCCAGACAGACGAAAAGCAGCAAAGTTGACCCCATTGGTTTCCACTATCCCCATGTTCCGTAGAACCTCATGACAGCTGTCCAAATAATACTGGGGATCCTCAGAAGATGTATCGCCAAAAGTGGTAGTAAAAAGCTTGGTGAACCTGTCCAACCTCCACGAGGCATCAACAAACATAGTTGGCCCCTCACCGGTCTGTGCCACAACACCTGGCTGAACTACTCCAACTGGCTAAGCTGTTGGAGTCTGATACTGGGGAGCCATCTGCTTCGGAGTGCGAGTAGCAGGAATCTGGGCTCCTCCTCCAGCATGAGACACAGCTGGTGCTACTGAAAATATGCATGCCTGAGTGACGCTCTCCATAAGGCCCACTAGATGGACCAGAGCATCCTGAAGTACCGCAGTGGCGATGAACTCCTCTAGGACCTGAGCTGGTCTGGCTGGAACTGACTGGGCTATAATCTCATCGTCAAACTCAACCTGAGGCTTCGCCGCTAGTACTGCTACTCTGGGCTGAGCCCTGCCCCTGCCTCGGCCTCTAGCACGGCCTCTGCCTTATCCTCTACCCCTCGTAGAAGCTGCCACATGGGGGCTCGGACTGTTGGTCAGCGGATGAAGAAGCACGAGTTCTCGCCATTTGCGAAAGAATAGAGTAGAAGTTCAATTAGCATTGAGAAATCAAACCGCACGACAGAGATGAATAGAAGTGAAATTGTTCCTAACTCCGTAGTCTCTGGGGGATAAATACAAACGTCTCTGTACTGGTCCCTCAGACTCTACTAAACTTGTCCGAGAATTGTGAGACGTAAACAACCTAGAGCTCTGATACCAACTTTTCATGACCCGAATTTCTCACCCTCGGGAGTCGTGATGGCGCTTACTCGTGAATGTTAGGAAAGCCAAAAATTATCAATTTTTATTACCTTTTTTCCTTATATTTTTTCCAATTACAAGTTAACATACGATCAACAGTAGAATAAAAGGTGCGGAAGATGAAATTCAACAATTTAACTTAATACAAATACGATTTCATAAAGTAATCCACCCAGAACTGGTATCACAATCTCACGGACCATCTACGAATACTACAAATAGGGTCTGAATAAAGAAAATACATGTATGTCTCTGAAATAAGTAAGTACAGAAAAAAAGCAGGATAGAAGGGGATGCCAAGTCCTGCAGACGTCTGCAAGACTACCTCCGATCTCCGCTGGACTGAAGACAGCAACCTCAGTATGGTCCAAATGCTCCAGTAATGGGATCTGCACATAATGCAGAGTGTAGTATCAACAGAACCGACCCCATATGCTGGTAAGTGTTGAGCCTAACCTCGGCGAAGTAGTGACGAGGCTAGGACAAGACTATCAAATAAACTTGTGCAGTTAAATCATATACAGCAAATAATAATAACAGAAACTAGTAGTTAAAGATGGGAAGGGGAACATGTTGATGGGAATATCAAGTACCAACAGAGTTCCAGTAGAAAAACATAAAGAACATCAAAATTCAATCATCAGCAAGAATAAGGAAAACAGTAACACGTGAACGACATCACCCTTCGTGCTTTTACTCTCGTTCTCACCGTAAGAATCAATCGATTCGGCACAGCATCACCATTCGTGCTTTCACCTCACATAATCATAGCACGACATTATCCTTCATGCATTATCTCTCAATTCATGGCACGGCATCACCTTTCGTGCATTAACATTCACAATATCGGCACGACATCACCCGTCGTGCATTAACACTCACAATATCACGCACGATATCAAAATCAAAGAAAAATCTCATGGACTCTTAAAGTTTCCATTTCATAACTGAGGGTCCGATTCACGTCATATAAATTCTGTTTCTTACCAAATTTGACAAGCACAACTTAAATACCATAACAAACCTGTACTGGGCTCCAGAACAAAAATACGGGACTGATACCATCGAATCCAAACATCTTTAAATTGTCATAAACTCTTATATTTCAGTTAAATAATTTCTCTCAAAAATTTATTTTCCGGGCTTGGGACCTCGAAATTTAATCTCGACCATACGCCCAAGTCCCATATTTTTCTAGGACCCTCCGGGACTGTCAAATCACGGGCCCGTTTACCCAAAACTTTGACCAAGTCAACTTAAATTCAATTTTTAAAGGCAAAAATTAGCATTTTCCTCAAACTTTCACCTACAAGATTTCCGGTTATACATCCGGACTGCGCATGTAAATCGAGGTGAGATAAAAAGAGGTTTTTAAGTCTTCGAAACACATAATTGACTTTCAAAATGAGTAACATTTTTAGTCTAATTTTTTGCTATTATAATAATCTAATTCTTTACATTTACATTCTAGTTTGATTGATATTTTTTTTTCCTATGTACAAGAATTTGTTTTATGTTAAAAATAATCGACTTTTAATTTAGTACTTAAATTATTTATCACTATTTGATTCAATTATCATTAATGTATCTTGGTAAATGATATATTTCTTGAAGAGCAATTGATTTGATAGTGTTACATCGAAAATATAGTCACCAGAATATGCGTTTGGTAGTGTATGTCTCATAAAAACCGACTTACTTGGTTTGGTTTCTTTTTAGGGAAAAATCGATCCAAATCGAACCATGAAAAATCCTAACTAGCGTCTAAGGCTTGTTAACTTATATACCCAGCATCCCTCTTGTATTTGTCTGATGTGGAACTCTATCTAAAGTCTTGGATGTTACATACACCCCCTTTTATGAACTCAGCGTCATCGTTGAGATTTACCCCACCGCATGGGATTCGCCTAGACTCAGCGCTGAGGTTTTGCCCACCTAACCGGGATTTGCATAAACTCAGTTGAACTCTAACCTATCATCAACATGGCTGACACAGGAGTGGCTCTGATACCTTTTGTAGCAGATCAACCCGCTAATAATATTGTCTGCTTGGGGCCTAGGCCTTCACGGATTTAAAACGCATCACTAGGGTCTAAGGCTTGTTAACTTATATATCAAGCATCACTCTTGTGTTTTGCCGATGTGGGACTCTGTCTAAAGTCTGGGGTGTTACAACATTATTGTGGAATGGAGAAAAAAATACAAGTTAAATATTACAACTGAAAATTTTGAGTTTTTCATCTCTGATTTATCTTTAGGATAGAAAATACATTAATAAGAGGTGTAGGGAATGCATATACACCAAGAACTTTATTTTGTGCACCAAGAACCATTTCTTACTTACAGACGCTATACAAATTCAAATTAAAAAAAAATAGAGAACTCGTCACGACCCTAAAACGGACCTGATCGTGATGGCACCTATCGTAAAATTAGGCCAGCCGACTCAAACCCCCAAACCAACTAAATAGTTATAATGATTCATTTAAAGTCATTAATAAGCTAGAAATCCCAAAAGATAGAGTAGAATTAAAACAGTGCTGAAACAAACACAGCCCGACATCGGGGTGTCGCTAGTAATGAGCATCTAAAATCTGTCTAAGAGTATGAAAAGACAACACATTCTAATACAAAGCTAGAACAAAGTGAAATAAAGATAGGAAGGAGAAGCACTGGGCTACGAACGCCGAGCAGCTACCTAGTTAACTCCGAACAAGCTTGTTGGAAAGCAAATCAGCACTCGCTAGCGTGACCCGAGACTCCTAGATCTGCACACAAGGTGCAAGGAGTAATGTGAGTACACCAGCTCAGTAAGTAATAAAAGTAAAGGCAACTGAGAGATAAGAAAAAATGTATAGCACAGCATAATACTACAACAAAACAGTATAAAACCAGTACAATGCAATAAAACAGTTAAAGTTCGTAAAACACCTTAGTTCAGTAAAACCCTTTTTAAAACATCTTTCAGTAGTTCAAATGAGTGATGAAAACAGGGAGAAAGGGATAGAAACATAAATCAGCCCCTCGGGCAAAAATACCAACAGAAACATCCCGTCAGTCTATCTCACAATTACTCGTATCAGCCCCTCAGGCAACAACATGAAACAACAACTGCCCCTCGAGCAATATCATATCTCACACTGGGTACCCACGCTCACTGGGGGTGTACAAACTCCTAGAGGGGCTCCTTACACTCAAGCGCAGCGCAATATCAAGCCATCTCGTGGCATAAAACAGGCAATCAACCTCACAACAAGCCACCTCGTGGCGTAACAAATCAGGCCCTCGGCCTCATAATTATGAATCAATACAACACTGCTGCGGCGCGCAGCCCGATCCCGTAATATCCTCACAACACTGGCCCTCTGCCTCAACTCAAGCCACTCGGGCAACAATAAAACATGATGCTCAGCCCAAAAATATCATTTAAAATATCAAAACAGAGTAAATATGGCTGAGTTATGAAAACAGTAGAATACAACATAACTGAGTATAAATAGGAAACCAAAACAATGAGGAATAGTAGCAAAAATACCCTAAGGGTCCAAAACAGTTGGCACGACGCCTAAATATGGCATTCAGTCCAAAACATGATAAGACTTTCCAAAACATAATGATAGCAAACAATATTCAATCAAATACGCGATTTAACAGTCATACGGGACAGACTAAGTCACAGTCCCTAATAGTGCACAACCCCACAATCGTCATTTAGCATGTGCTTCACCTCGAAATAGCCAAACAATGTGAAATCCGGGATTTCATACCCTCAGGATAGCATTTACAGTCATTACTTACCTATTCGGTCCAAACTTTAGCCCGCGATGCCTTTGCCTCTCGCCTCGGCCTCAACTCGCGTCGAATCTATCCAAAATTAGAATTATGACGTCAAAATGCTAAGCGAATGAAGCCCATGCGAAAATAATCAAATTACAATACAAATTCCGAAATTGACCAAACCCGACCCCCGGGACCACATCTCACAATCCGATAAAAATTACATCATTAAACTCTTTATCCTCCCACGAGTCTATACATACCAAATTTACCAAAATCCAATCATGAATGATCCCTCAAATCCCTACTTTTAGGTCTCCAATTACAAGCCCTAGTTCTTCAATTTTAACCTCTAATTTTCCATAAATTACAAGCCTAATCCGTGAAATAACACCATAAAAACGAGTTTTAGGTTCAACAATCTTACCTCAACGAAGCTCCCTTGAATTCCCTCCTCAAAATCTCCCAAAAAGCTCCAAAATCGACTTAGAAATAGTGAAGAAAGGCTAAAAATTGCGAAGTCCATAATTTATATGTTCTACCCCAGCTAAACCGCTTTTGCGGTCACAACCTCGCACCTGCGGTCCCAGGTGCTTCTACTCAAATCACTTCAACGCCCCAGACCGCACCTGCGATCAAACAACGCAGGTGCGCTTGAATAGCCGCTTCAGCAGTTCCAGCTCCCCATGGCCATTTCCGCATCTGTGACTCTCTGGGCGCTTCTGCGAGTCCGCACCTGCGGTCTCCTAGCCGCAGGTGCGGTTATGACAAACTTCAGCAGCTTCAGCTGCAACTTTCCAACTCCAACTTCCCGTCAACCATCCGAATTCACCCGGAGGCCCCGGGACCCCAACCAAAAGCACAAACCAGTCATATACCACTATCCAAACTTATACCAATCTTCAAAACACCTAAAACAATATCGAATCAACCAATTAACATCGGATTCAAGCCTAAGGTTCCAAAAACTTCTGAATTTCGCTTTTGACCAAAAAGTCCATCAAACCTCGTCTGAATGACCTGAAATTTTTGCACACACATCACATATGACACCACGAACCTACTGCCACCCCCGAAATTCCATTTCGACCTCTATATCAAAATCTCACCGATCAACCGGAAAACGCCAAAATTCCAACTTCGCCAATTCAAGCCTAAATCTACTCCGGACCTTCAAAACACATTCTGATCACGCTCCTAAGTCCCAAACTACCTCCCGAAGCTATCAAAATCGTCGAAATTCACATCCGAGCCATTTTTCACATAAGTCAACATCCGATTGACTTTTCCAACCTAAGCTTACTCAAAAGAGACTAAGTGTCTCATTCCTTTCCAAAACTCTCCGAACCCGAACCAACCAACCCGATATCACATAATACAGCTGAACGAGATAATAAGAAGCAGGAATGGGTGAAACAGAGCAGTAACTCATGAAATGACCAGTCGAATCGTTACAGAACTAGAGTTTAAAAAAAGAGAGAAGCATAACATAATGAGCTCTTCAAGTTCATCGAACATTTCCAATGAAGATAACTTGGAAATTATTTCGTGGAATGTCAGTCACTTGTTATGAGAAACACATTTAGAAAAAAGGTTATAGAAGCGTATCTACGAATGCACAAACCTCACATGTAATACTGCAAGAGTGAGAAACGCATATCACATGTAATGCATTAATTTTCCATAAACACTGATTGCGGATAAAATTTACCCTCTTAATACTTATACCCGAGAAGACAAAGAAAAGGCAAACAAAGAAAAATGAAAAGACAAAAAAAAACAAAAAAAAAAAAACTAAAATCTGTAGCATTAAAGTATTAGTACTGGAAAGTAGAAAGTATCAAACAAATTAAAGCTCGGATTCGAAAATGTACTTCATAAGACAAGATATTTGTTTTTGTTTCTATTTGGTAAAGGAGCTCGTGTAAGTAGTTATACTCCATTTTAACACGAGTCAAGCTAGAGTATAACATATTGGTAATTCTGAAGGTGCAATTAATTAAAAAAAGTCGCCACCTAATTGGTTTAATGGTGAATTAGGACAGTAATTTTAGTTAAGTAGTGCTTAAAATTAATTATATTTTTATGGTTTGCTTAACTTAAGATTATGGGTAAGAGTTCTAATAAATCCGATAGGGAAGGTTGTAAAATCACCCTATTTAATCTGTTAATTACGGTTAACCGGCCAAACTTAGATTAGTTTATGACTAAAAAAGTGACTCCAAAAAGAATCTCAATGGACTAGGACGGTTTTTAAAAGAAATCAAATTTCAAATCCAAATCTAAATATCTTGAATTAGCAAAATATGCTTAGGTTTCAAAACGTTACATGTTGGACTGAAATTTTATTAAAACTAAACTTGAGAAAAACAGTAATTTTTTTACCTTAGGAAATGGATTAAAGTTCCGCAGTAGTTTGGTTAAATATCCAACTCAAATTTATCAAAAATCTTATCGTGAAGAAGACGTCCTTTTGAGTAAAGAGTCAATTGATTTGAAAATATGTTCCAATTCTATCTTAGCTTATAAAAATACTTTCTCAAAGTTTAAAAAAATAAAGACTCAATTGGTAATTATCTCCTCAAAGCTCTGAGCGCATTATATCCTTTTAAGTCCTGTTTTTAATAAAATATTTTGCCAAAACTAAAATTTTAATTTTAAATGATAAAATTAATCATTAATCATAGGTTCAAATAAAACGAATCACAAAGATCAATAACATCAGACATAAGTAGAAAATAAAGCCACCATAGGCGATTCGGATGGGGGTAACATTAAGTCCCTATGAGACTCCACTGCCAGTCTCGAATTAAGACTTCGTTTGTTTCAAAATGTACATGTAAAGAAAAGGGAAAATAAAGGATGAGCAATATAATTTTTACGTCACAAATTGTATACACAACCAATTGAAGATAAAACTGTAAAACATCACAATTCCTACAGTGATTGGAAAACACCTTATCAATGTAGAGTTCGTTCTTTATAGAAGATATTGAAGTCAACATGATAACTACAATAATGAACTAAAAGACGAAATAATTTTAATATACTTATAGGTAGGGTTTGCAAAGTAAGTTAACACTTTAACAATGAATTACTAATACGACATATTGATTCAGGCAACATTTGCTTAAACTGAAAAATTATTCATAGTCATGTCGCATAAGCACATACAGAAAGCCCTATAGCAGTATTACCACATACAAGTCTAAAACGAGCCTATTAAATTACAATATGCTAAGTGTCACGATCCGGATTTTCCTACCATCAGAAGTCGTGATGGCACCCACTAATAGGAGCTAGGCAGATATATTAATTTAATATTTCTCTTAACAATATCGACAATATAAAGAAAGATGAGACAATTAATATAAAAGCGAAAGACTCAAAACATAAATAACTGAAACCAAGTGCGGAAGCTCAAATACATCTCGACCCAGATCTGGTGTCACTAACTCAAGAACTCCTACAAAATGCTAAATATAAAGTCTGAATAAAAATACAGTAATGTCTAATACGATACAAAGGAAATCAAACGAAAACAAAGATAAGAGAGACTCCGGGCCATGCAGACGTCAGCAAGGCTACCTCAAGAATCTCTGGACTGAAGTCAGCTCCCAATGCTCCTACTGCTGTCCAAAAGCTCCTGCTCCGGTACTGTGATCTGTGCAAAAAGATGCACAGAGTGTAGCATAAGCACAACCGACCCCATGTGCTGGTAAGTGTCTGGCCTAACCCCGGCGAAGTAGTGACGAGGCTAGACAGGACTACCGATCAACCTGTGCAGATATATATATACAAGTACTACAAAATAACAGCGGAAAGTAATAATTAAGACTGGGAGGGGAACATTCTTTTGGGGATAACAGATAAAATAGAACGGTAGGAATAAAT
>MU752864.1:17636-46152 GCA_026770625.1 Nicotiana glauca | reverse complement strand
ATATATATACAAGTACTACAAAATAACAGCGGAAAGTAATAATTAAGACTGGGAGGGGAACATTCTTTTGGGGATAACAGATAAAATAGAACGGTAGGAATAAATAAGGAAAAACTATAACTGATCCCTTCTAACACAGAATACGTGGTCGACGTGCCACACGATCCCATTTCATGATATATAAGCGGTCGGCGTGCCACACGATCCTTTTTTCATAATATATAAGTGGTCGGCGTGCCACACGATCCCATTTCATAATATATAAGTGGTCGGTGTGCCACACGATCCCATTTCATAATATATAATGGTTTCCCGGCAAGGGAACAAGTATCAATTCAACTATTTCAACTATCCCGGCAGTTAATTCCCGGCAAGGGGGCAACAACAATAACTTACACGTTCCGGCAAGGGAATAATTACATCTCTTTCTCTTTCGTTCATTTCTTACTTCCTAATCATGTCATAATTCGAGTCAATGCTCCAAGGAGTTTACAAATTATATTTCCTCTTCATATTGTTCACCTTATATAGAAACCATCAATTAAACAAGGAAGGGTCACTACAGAATCCCAAATAAGCACAAATAAGGACTCACGGTCATGCTAGACACCGGTGTATAGATACTCGTCACCATGCCTATACACCGTACTCAACATTTAGCAATTAGCAAATAATACTCTAATCCTATTCCCTCAAGCCAAAGTTAGATCAAACACTTACCTCGAATGCTCCAAACTCAACTCAAGCCTCTAGTATAGCTTTACCCCTCGAATTCGGCTCAAAAATAATCAAATCTATTAAATAACGACTTTATAGTATCAATAACAGCTAAACAAATCAAACACAATGCCTAAATATAGATTCCCAACCTTTCTTCAAAAGTTCCAAAATCGACAACGGGCCCGCCTGGTCAAAATACGAGGTTCGAACCAATTCCATGTTACCCATTCCCCCACGAGCCCGGATATACAATTTATTTTTAAATTCTACCTCAAAACGGGGTCTAAATCAAAGAAAATCGAAAAACCCTAACTTTACCCTTTTTCCCCAATTTCAACCCTAGATTACATTATTTAGGTTTAGAAACTCATTAATTAATGAAGGAAGATGAAGGAAATGAGTGGGAATTTACTTACCCAAGAACCTTTGGTGAAGAAGTGCTTAAAAATTCGCTCAAGAGCTATGGAGAAGAAGAACTCGTGTGATATATGGACTAAACCCCGTCACTGTTCTATTTTTTAGGCTTTTAAAATAATTGGGCAAAATGCCCAGAAGAGGGGATGCGATCGCATAGTGTCGGGTTGGATGTGCTTTGCGATCATAGAAGACATATTGTGATCGCATAGAACAAAATAAAGGGGGGCTTAACTTTGTACAATGCGATCACGGAGGCTATAATGCGATCGCATAGAAGGGTTTCTGGTCCTTGGCAATTTGATCTATGCGATCGCGGCCTATCCTATGCGATCGCATAGAAGGAAAAACTAGGCAACTGACAGCAGCAATTCTGCTGCATTTTCTAAGATCCAAACACACCGAACCACCTCCGAAACACTCCCGAGCCCTCGGGGCTCCTAACCAAACAAACACACTAACTCAACAATATCCTACGAACTTAACCATGCGATCAAATCGCCAAAATAACATCATAAACGAGGAATCAAACCTCAAAATCATCACTTTTCATTCAAACTTCTTAAACTTTCAAACTTAGAGATTTAGGTCCGAAACACGTCAAATGACGTCCAAATTCGACCAAATTACACAGAAATATCTTAAACCACATATAAGACCTGTACCGGGCCGGAACTAAAATACAGGCCCGATACCAACACTTTCTAATTCATTTTCATTTCAAATTTCCATATGAATTTCAGAAAAATAATTTCTTTTAACAATTCATTTCTCGGGCTCGGGACCTCGGATTTTGATTCCGGGCATACGCCCGAGTCCCATATTTTTCTACAGATCTCCCGGGACCGTCCAATCGCGGGTCCGGGTTCGTTTATCCACAATGTTGACCCAAGTCAACTTTAATCATTTTAAAGCCACATTTTGAAAATTTTCACAGAATTTAACATATAAGCTTTTCGACTACGCGCCCGGACTGCGCACGTAAATCGAGACAAGTAAAAAAATGAGGTTTTCAAGTCCTCGGAAGCATGGAATGAAGGGTCGTCACATTCTCCACCTCTAAAATAATCGTTCATCCTCGAACTGACAAAAGAAAGAAGTACCTGAGTCGGTAAATAGATGAGGATAATGGCTCCGCATATCAGACTCGGACTCCTAGGTCGATGCCTCAGGAGGCTGACCTCTCCACTAGACACGCACTGAAGGAAAACTCTTCGACCTCAACTGTCGAACCTGTCGGTCTAGAATAGCTACCGGCTCCTCCTCATAAGACAGATCCTTGTCCAACTGGACAGTGCTGAAATCTAACACGTGAGCTGGATCGTCGTGATACCTCTGAAGCATGGACATATGAAATATTAGATGCACGGCTGACTGGCTAGGTGGCAATGCAAGTCTATAAGCCACCTCTCCCACACGATCGAGAATCTCAAATGGACCAATGAACCTAGGGCTAAGCTTGCCCTTCTTTCCGAATCTCATCACGCCCTTCATAGGCGACACTCGGAGCAAGACTCGCTCACCAACCATGAAAGCTACATCCCGAACCTTACGATATGCATAACTCTTTTGCCGCGACTGAGCCGAACAAAGCTTGTCCTGAATGATCTTGACCTTATCCAAGGCCTCCTGAACTAAATCGGTACCAAATAATCGAGCCTCTCCCGGATCAAACCACCCAAATGGAGACTGACATCGCCTACTATACAACGCCTCATATAGAGCCATCTGAATGCTGGACTGGTAGCTGTTATTGTAGGCGAACTCTGCTAAAGGCAAAAACTGGTCCCACGAACCTCCAAAGTCGATAACACAAACCCGGAGCATGTCCTCCAATATCTGAATAGTCCTCTTAGACTGACCGTCCGTCTAAGGATGAAACGTTGTGCTCAACTCAACCCCTGTTCCCAACTCTCGCTGAACTGCACCCTAGAAATATGAAGTAAACTGCGTACCCCGGTCCGAAATGATAGATACCGGCACACCATGAAGGCGAACAATCTCCTGGATATAAATCTCAGCTAACCTCTCAGATGAATAGGAGACTGCCATAGGAATGAAATGTGCTGACTTGGTCAGCCTATCAACAATAACCCATATTGCATCGAACTTTTTCCGAGTCAACGGAAGTCCGGTAACGAAGTCCATGGTAATCCTCTCCCACTTCCACTCGGGAAGCTCAATCCTCTGAAACAAACCACCAGGCCTCCGATGCTCATATTTAACATATTGACAGTTCAAACGTCGAGACACATATGCAACAATATCTTTCTTCATCCTACGCCACCAATAATGCTGCCGCAAGTCCTGATACATCCTCGCGGTGCCCGGGTGAATAGAATATCAAGAACTATGAGCCTCCGCTAAGATCAACTCTCGAATCCCATCGACATTGGGCATACAAACTCGCCCCTGCAATCTCAAAACACCATCATCATCTAAGGTCACCTTCGTGGCACCTCCATGTTGTACCGTGTCTCTCAGGACACACAAATGGGGATCATCAAACCGCCGGTCACGGATACGCTCCAATAATGAAGAAAGAGCGACCGTGCAAGCTAACACTCTACTAGGTTTAGAAATGTCCAACATCACAAATCTATTGGCCAAGGCCTGAATGTCCAAAGCAAGCGGTCTCTGGCTGACCGGAATATAAGCAAGACTACCCATGCTGGCGTACTTCCTACTCAATGCATCGGCCACTACATTGGCTCTCCCCGGGTGATACAAAATAGAAACATCATAATCCTTTAATAACTCCAAGTCTCCAACCACCTCCTCTGCTTCAAGTTCAACTCCTTCTGCTTGAACAAGTACTGAAGACTCTTGTGATCAGTGTACACCTCACACGTCACACCATATAGGTAATGCCTCCAAATCTTCAAAGCATGAACAATGGCTACCAACTCTAGATCATGAACCGGATAATTCTTCTCGTGGATCTTCAACTGCCTCGAAGCATAAGCAATAACTCTGCCATCCTGCATCAATACTGCACCAAGCCCAATACGGGAAGCAACACAATAAATTGTATAAGGCCCTAAGCCTGTGGGCAAAACCAATAATGGTGCCGTAGTCAGAGCTGTCTTGAGCTTATGAAAGCTCGCCTCACACTCATCTGACCATCCGAACTGGGCACCCTTCTGGGTCAATCTGGTCATCGGGGCTGCTATAGATGAAAATCCCTCCATGAACCGACGGTAATAACTTGCTAACCCCAAGAAACTCCGAATCTCGGTAGCTGATGCTGGTCGTGGCCAGTTCTTGACTACCTCAATCTTCTTCGGGTCCACCTGAATACCCTCTGCTGATACGACGTGGCCCAAAAATACAACCGAACTCAACAGAACTCACACTTCGAGAACTTAGCATATAACTGACTACCCTTCAGAGTCTGAAGAACCACTCTAAGGTGCTGCTCGTGCTCCTCCTGGATGCGGGAGTACACCAGAATATCATCAATAAATACTATCACGAACAAGTCTGAATGAGGCCTGAATACTCGGTTCATCAACTCCATAAATTTTGCTGGGGCATTGGTCAACCCAAATGACATGACCAAAAACTCATAATGCCCATACCGAGTGCGAAATGCTGTCTTAGGGACATCAGACGCCTTAATCCTCAGTTGTGGTAGCCAAATCTCAAATCTATCTTTGAAAACACCTTTGCACCCTGAAGCTGGTCGAACAAATCATCAATCCTCGGCAATGGATACTTGTTCTTAATCGTCACTTTGTTCAATTTGCGGTAATCAATGCACATCCTCATCGAACCATCCTTTTCTTCACAAATAACACTGGCGCACCCCAAGGAGAAACACTAGGTCTGATAAAACCCTTTCTCTAGCAAGTTTTGCAACGGGTCCTGTAACTCCTTCAACTCTGGCGGGGCCATGCGATACGGCAAAATGGAAATGGGCTGAGTGCCCGGAGCCAGATCAATACAGAAATCAATATCCCTGTAGAGCGGCATACTCGGCAGGTCTGAGGAAAAACCTCGGGGAACTCCCGAACAATAGGAATAGAATCAATAGAAGGGACCTCTGCGCTGGAATCGTGAACATATGCCAGATAAGCTAAACACCCCTTCTCGACCATGCGTCGAGCCTTCACATATGAAATAAAACTACGGGTGGTATGCCGTGGGGTCCCTCTCCACTCCAAACGGGGCAAATCTGGCAAAGCCAAGGTTACGATCTTGGCGTGACAATCCAAGATAGTATGATACGGGCACAACCAATCCATCCCTAATATAACGTCGAAATACACCATATCTAAGAGCAATAAATCAACACGGGTCTCAAGACCCTCAAACACTACCACACAGGAACGATGAACTCGGTCGACCACTATAGAATCACCCACCGGTGTAGATACATAAACAGGAATACCCAAAACATCACTAGGCATAACCAAGAAGGGTGCAAAATAGGACGACACATATGAATACGCAGACCCAGGGTCAAATAGCACTGAAGCATCCCTATCACAAACCAGAATAGTACCCGTAATAACTGCATCCGAAGACTCAGCCTCTGGCCTGGCTAGAAGAGCATAACACCGGGGCTGGGCCCCACCTCCCTGAACCATATCTCTGGGATGATCGGCTGCTGGCTGGCCTCTACCTCTGGCGGTCTGAGCTCCACCTCTATGATTTCTACCTCCACCTCTATGGCCTCTACCCCCGCCTCTAGCTAGCTGGGCGGCCTATGGATCACCTGATGCCTGAATCATAGGACGAGGACCCTGCTGCTGAGAGCTGTCAGAAGCTCGAGGGCAATACCTGGCAATATGTCTCGTGTCGCCACACGTGTAACAAGCCCTCGGCTGCTGAGAATAACGAAGTGGTGGTGCGCTGATAGGTGCTGATGGTGAACTAAAAAGCTATTGGTCAAAAGACTGCGGCTGAGAGCCACAACCACCTGAAGTACCATGTGAGACCTGTAGGGCTGACTGAAAGGGCCTCGGAGGATAGCCTCTACCATAAGAATCCCCACCTCCAGACGAGGTACCACTAAACATACCTGCATGATGAGGCCTCTTATCTGACCCATGACCACCTCCCCGTGCAAGAGCCATCTCAACTCTACGGGCCACATTGGCTGCCTCCTGAAAAGAAATCTCACTCCCGGCTCCCATAGCCATCTGGAGATGGATCGGCTGAATCAATCCATCAATAAATCTCCGCACCCTCTCTCGCTTTGTGGGGAGTATAACAATAGCATGGCGTGCTAGATCAATGAACGGGTCTCATACTGAGTGACTGTCATAGAGCCCTGCTGGAAGCGCTCGAACTGCTTGTGAAGAGCCTCTCGCTAAGTAACTGGGAGAAACTTCTCCAAAAACAACTCTGCAAACTGGTCCCAAGTCAATGATGGCGACCCTGCTGGTCTGGATAAACAATAGTCCCTCCACCAAGTCTTGGCTGATCCTGCTAGTCGAAAAGTGGCGAAGTTGACCCCATTAGTCTCCACAATACCCATAGTCCGAAGGATCTCATGGAAGCTAAATAAGAAATCATGTCGATCCTCTAAAGAAATACCGTTGAATGTGGTGGTGAAGAGCTTGGAGAACCTATCAAGCCTCCATAAAGCATCTGAGGACATAGTCGCTCCATCGCCGGCCTGGGTCACAATACCTGGCTGAACCGCCACAGCTGGCTGAACCACTGGAACATGAGCCTTGGGAGCTACCTGCTCCGGAGTACGTGTAGCAGGAGTCTGAACTCCTCTTCCATCCTGAGAAGTGGCTAGTGCTACTGGAAGCAAACTCGCTCTAGTGACGCTCTCCATAAATCCTGCCAGTCTGACCGAAGCATCCTGAAGATCTGGGGTGACTATGAACCCCTCTGGGACCACGTGGAGCTGCTGGGGCTGGAACCTCCTCATCATAATCAATATGAGGCTCCACCTCTGGGACGCTACCCAGGGCTGAGCTCTGCCCCTGCCTCGGCCTCGCCCTCTGCCCCTCGTAGGAACTGCTGCTGGGGGCTCGAGCTGCTGCGCGGTAGAAGAGAAAACACGTGTTCTCGCCATCTGCGAAAGAACAGAGTAGAAAGACAATTAGTATTTGAGAAACAGAATCGCACGACAAGAAAGAACAAAAGTGAAATTTTTCCTAACTCTGTAGCCTCTGGGGGATAAATACAGACATCTCTGTACCGATCCCTCAGACTCTACCAAGTTTGTCCGTGAGTTGTGAGACCTATGTAACCTAGTGCTCTAATACCAACTTGTCACGACCCGGATTTTTCCACCATCGGGAGTCGTGATGGCGCATACAAATAGGAGTTAGGCAAGCCAATTAATTTAATACTTCTCTTAACAACATCGACAATATAAAGAAAGACGAGACAATTAATATAAACGCAGAAGACTCAAAACATAAATAACTGAAACCAAGTGCTGAAGCTCAAATACATCTCTACCCAGATCTGGTGTCACTAACTCACGAAATCCTACAGAATGCTAAACACAAAATCTGAATAAAAATACAGTACTATATGATCCGATACAAAGGAAATCAAACGAAAACAAAGATAAGAGAGACTCCGGGCCATGCGGACGTCAGCAAGGCTACCTCAAGAATCTCTAGACTGAAGTCAGCTCCCAATGCTCCTACTGCTGTCCAAAAGCTCCTGCTCCGGTACTGTGATTTGTGCAAAAAGATGCACAGAGTGTAGCATAAGCACAACCAACCCCATGTGATGGTAAGTGTCTGGCCTAACCCCGATGAAGTAGTGACAAGGCTAGCAGGACTACCGATCAACCTGCGCAGATATATATATACACAAATACTACAAAATAACAGCAAAAAGTAATAATTAAGACTGGGAGGGGAACATGCTTTTGGGGATAACAGATAAAATAGAACGGTAGGAATAAATAAGGAAAAACTACAACCGATCCCTTCTAACATAGAATACGTGGTCGGCGTGCCACACGATCCCATTTCATGATATATAAGTGGTCGGCGTGCCACACGATCCTTTTTTCATAATATATAAGTGGTCGGCGTGCCACACGATCCCATTTCATAATATATAAGTGGTCGGTGTGCCACACGATCCCATTTCATAATATATAATGGTTTTCCGGCAAGGGAACAAATATCAATTCAACTATCCAGACAAGGGAGAATACAATAAACAGTTAATTCCCGGCAAGGGAGCAACAACAATAACTTACACGTCCCGGCAAGAAAATAATTACATCTCTTTCTCTTTCGTTCATTTCTTACTTCCTAATCATGTCATAATTCCAGCCAACGCTCCAAGGAGTTTACAAACCATATTTCCTCTTCATATTGTTCACCTTATATAGAAACCCTCAATTAAACAAGGAAGGGTCAATACAGAATCCCAAATAAGCACAAATAAGGACTCACGGTCATGCTAGACACCGGTGTATAGATACTCGTCACCATGCCTATACACCATACTCAACATTTAGCAATTAACAAATAATACTCTAATCCTATTCCCTTAAGCCAAAGTTAGATCAAATACTTACCTTGAATGCTCCAAACTCAACTCAAGCCTCTAGTATAGTTTTACCCCTCAAATTCGGCTCCAACTCAGTCAAATCTATGAAATAACAACTTTATAGTATCAATAACAGCTAAACAAATCAAACCCAATGCCTAAATATAGATTCCCAACCTTTCTTCCAAAAGTTCCAAAATTGACCCCGGGCCCGCTTGGTCAAAACACGAGGTTCGAATCAATTCCATGTTACCTATTCCCCCATGAGCCCAGATATACAATTTGTTTTTAAATTTGACCCCAAAACGAGGTCTAAATCAAAGAAAATCGAAAAGCCCTAACTCTACCCTTTTCCCCTAATTTCAACCCTAGATTACATGATTTAGGTTTAGAAACTCATTAATTAATGAAGGAAGATGAAAGAAATGAGTGGGAATTTGCTTACCCAAGAAGCTTTCGTGAAGAAGTGGTCAAAAATTCGCTCAAGAGCTATGGAGAAGAAGAACTCGTGTGACATATGGACTAAACCCCGTCACTGTTCTGTTTTTAGGCTTTTAAAATAACTGGGCAAAAATGCCCAGAAGAGGGGATGCGATCGCATAGGGTCAGGTTGGATGTGCTTTGTGATCGTATAAGATATATTGCGATCGCATAGAACAAAATAAAGGGGGGCTGAACTTTGTACAATGCGATCGCGGAGGCTATAATGCGATCGCATAGAAGGGTTTCTAGTCCTTGGCAATTTGCTCTATGCGATCGCGGCCTATCCTATGCGATCGCATAGAAGGAAAAACTAGGCTACTGACAGCAGCAATTCTGCTGCATTTTCTAAGATCTGAACACCCCGAACCACCTCTGAAACACACCCGAGCCCTCGGGGCTCCTAACCAAACAAACACACTAAAACAACATCCTATGAACTTAACCATGCGATCAAATCGCCAAAATAACATCATAAACGAGGAATCAAACCTCAAAATCATCACTTTTCATTCAAACTTCTTAAACTTTCAAACTTAGAGATTTAGGTCCGAAACACGTCAAATGACGTCCGAATTCGACCAAATTACACAAAAATATCTTAAACCACATATAAGACTTGTACCGGGCCGGAACCAAAATACAGGCCCGATACCAACACTTTCTAATCCATTTTCATTTCAAATTTCCATATGAATTTCAGAAAAATAATTTCTTTTAAAAATTTATTTCTCGGGCTCGTGACCTCGGATTTCGATTCCGGGCGTACGCCCCAGTCCTATATTTTTTTACAGATCCTCCGGGACCGTCCAATCGCGGGTCCGGGTCCGTTTACCTACAATGTCGATCCAAGTCAACTTTAATTATTTTAAAGCCACATTTTAAAAATTTTCACAGAATTTAACATATAAGCTTTCCGCTTACGCACCCGGACTGCGCACGCAAATCGAGGCAAGTAAAAAAATAAGGTTTTCAAGGCTTCGAAAGCACGGAATAAAAAAGAAAACAGGTGATGACCCTTTGGGTCGTCACACTAAGTTTTCTTAAATCCAAATAAAACATCATCCAGTGCTAGAGAGAGCGTTTAACATATCAGTTTAACTAGCTATTGCATTTGCTAACCACCTATAATTAACAATAATGAAAAAGATATCCTTACTGCTATAGATAACATATGAGATTATGTACTCTCATGTTCATGAAATATTCAAGTATAAAAGAATAAGGAATTTTTCTATAGTCATCCTTTCTAGTAAGGCATTAACCGTGGTTCATGACTTCTAGTTAATCATTTTATTCTCATTATGTTAAACTAAATCTATTGAAATGCTATCTAAAAATAGACATGTCTCTAACACATATGGCAAAGAGAATCGGAGCAAAGCCCCTGAATACGAATTTTTAAGCAATAAATTTGTAAAGAAGCCAATAGGCTAATATTTGGGGATTATCTTTAAATATTGAAAGGAGCCTAATACATGATTCAAGTAAGCTTTAATACCATACTCGTATGAACATAATACTTAATCTCAATTTCAGGTAAGAAGGCAACTTCCAATATGCCCAAAAGACAGAATGTTAGTCAAATAACATCATCCTAACTTCTAAGCTTTCCAACTTCACTTGTAGTCCATATCACAACAAAATACTTCTTTTACAAAATATTAAAATAGGGCAATTGTGGCTAATACTAATTATCACACTATTGAATAAATTATCTAATAACTGAAACATCACGTATTGATCCAAACATATCATTCTTGTATAAATGACACAAGTATAGAACATGTAAATTTTTATACACAAGATTGTTACCCAAACGAGACCTACATCACGATTTCTATGCAGTAAATAACTGCATATCTTCAAACCAACATTTATTATGAACCTAAACCAGAAACAAAAAAAAGAAAGATTGAAAGTTACGGACCTTTTGTAGGGTAGCGAACTAAGGCAGGGTCTTAGATGCAATATCGGACTCCAACCTCGAACTCGTTCCCTCGAACTAACATTAATCGCCGGAACAAATAAATAAACACAAAAAACAAGAAAACGCTTCTGTTTTGGTTATAAACCAAATAGAACTAAGAGATTGAAAGAAGAAGCTTTTTGAGAGGTGAAGATGGCGGCTAAGGTAAAAGGAGGGGGATGAAGCCTTCAACTTTGGGGTAAAAGTGGGCGGCTCAAAAAAATAAAATAATAATACCCCTATGACTTACAAAATTCACTTATTTATAATAGAAGATTAGAGTTCTTGAGCGGAATTTTTCAAATTTTAGATTTGAAATCCGAACATTGGAGGGCCTGATTCTTCACGTGATTCTTCAGGTACGGAAAGATCACATTTTTTGAAGAGCATTTTGGTTTGTTGTGAATCTCTCTTGTTTGGCTGAAATTTTATGAAGATGACAGAAAGGAGCATTTAAAGTATATACGAAAATGGAGGTGCACATATCTGATTTTGGGGGAAGAAGTCTAGAATTTTTGTTCAAAGAGGAAAGGTGAGGCCTTGCGTTTTCAGCGGAGAGTGGTATCAGAGCCCTCTTGTGTTTTGGTGATGTGGGGATCTATCTAAAGTTTGTAACACCCCCTCTTATGGACTCAGCGTCCTCATTGAGGTTTGACCCACCGCATGGAATTCGTCTACGCTCAGCACTGAGGTTTGCTTTGACTAAACTCAGTTGAACCCTGATCCAACATCGGCAAGAATGACATACGAGTAGCTCTGATACCATTTGTAATAGACCAGCCTCCTAGTGAAATTGTCCGTTCTAGGCCTAGGCCCTCACGGGTTTAAAATGCGCCACTAAGGCTTGTCCCGCTCAAGAAGACAAAAAGAGACATTATATTAGGACCATCATTAGAACCATAAGAAATACATTTACCGATATATTTATGAAAAAAAGGTAAAAGTTTGGTTTCACCAACTGTGATTTATCTTTAGCATTGTGAAGAAATATGGAATGGTTGTTTCATATGTTATAATAGCTACGAAACTATTTATTAATAAATATACTTCCAAATTACTTTTTATTATGTATATATATTATTCGAGTTGGCAATGGTAAATGCAGATGTCGCTTACATTATAAAACCGCTTTTATTCCCACGGCAAAATTTACCCGCATGAGTATTTATACTAAACTACATCAAATTTACTATAGTTAAATGATTTAATGAGGTGAAGATATTTATAAAGCCAAATTTTACGAGGGGCCTTAACTTTTTAATTTTCTTTAATTATTTATTTGAAGTCAATTTTCTTTAGCTTTTATTGGATACAAATTTATTAACGATTTTCTTATAATCAATAACTCCTAATAAGTATTTTTCAACTGACAATATAGCTAATCCATTTAACCTTTCTTGTAACACTGTTGTTCTTAGGTAAGCTTTTATCAATTCTAATATCGAAAATTTCTTTCCGCTAAAGCAACGGCAATATGAGTTATTAACATTATTTCATAAAAAATTTAGGCATTTAAAAAAGAATTAAATGTATCAATTAAACTGTTATCTTCTAATTGTACTATTTTCCTTATTACTTTTAATTCATAAAATAAATTTAAACCATCAATATCAAATTGATTAATATTCTTTAAGGAACGTTCAATATTAAGGCAATATTTTTTTAAATTTTTAACATCTAGTGATCTTAGTTTTTACTGTTGTCACGACCCAATCCCCGAACCCGATCGTGATGGCGCCTTTCGTGAAGACAAGGCCAACCAAACCGAAATGAACACCTCTTTTTAAATAATTAATTATCATAAACAATTCTAAAACATGATTAAAATAACCATAATTTGCGGAAACAGCAATAATAACAAAGGGAACCATCCCGACACAGCCCAAATCGGGGTGTCACAAGTCATGAGCTACTATTGAATATGATACAAGTCTACAAAGTATGGAATCCGATACAATAGTCTGAAGAAAACATAGATAATAAAGGATAAGGGAGGCACGGTGGCTGCGGACGCCAACAGCTACCTCGTAGTCTTCGGATCACTGCCTGGTCTGGAAGGGTCAGCACTTATGAGCGGACTCTGCGATGCCTGAATCTGCACACATGGTGCATGGAGTAATGTGAGTACTCCGGCCCAGTGAGTAATAATTAAAAATAATGGCTAAAAGCATGAAAACACGTAAAGGAACAAGGCAATTCTACATCAAGCAGTAAAATCACTTAAGGCAGTAAAACAATGAAGAATCAAATGAAATCTCTTTTACGAATAGGTAAAACTGGTAATTTAACAGGTAAAGTAACAAGTAGAAATCCGTCCCTCGGGCTCAGTATCAATCGCTCAGAACAGTATCAATCGCTCAGAACAGTATCAGTCCCTCGGGATCACTCTCAGTACAATATCAGTCCATCGGGCTCACTCTCAGATCATATGGGTACCCGCGCTCACTGTAGGTATGCAAACTCCTGAGAGGCCCCTTACGGCCCAAGCGCTATATCAAGCTACCTCGTGGCATCATCACTCAGCACTCAGCCTCACATCACTCAAGCCACCTCGTGGCATATAAAGTATCTCAGGCCCTCGGCCTCATATCACTCAGCATATCCTCATATATGGCCCTCGGCCTCACTCAGTCCGAAAATCATCACAAGCCCCTCGGGCATGTGTAAAACAGTAGTCCTCAGCCCAAGACATCATTTAAAAATATCATTTAAGTTTCAGATCTGAGTAAAAGTGGTTGAGTTTGTAAAACAATAGGTATCCACAGGACTGAGTTCAAATATAAGTCAAAAACAGTGAGGAAATAGTGATAAAAACTCCCCGAAAGGGTTCAAATAATTGGCACGAAGCCCAAATATGGCAATTAACCCAAATCATGATGATAACAAACAAGTCTCAGTCAAATACGCGGTAAAATCACTAATTGGGAGGGACCATGTCACAATCCCCAGTAGAAAATGACCTCACGCTCATCATCAAGTGCGTGTGTCATCTCAATACAGCACCACGATGTGCAATTCGGGGTTTCAAACCCTCAGAACATCATTTACAATAACCTCGAACCGACCAAAACTCTAGCTCGTGGCGCCTTTGCCCCTAAAATCGGCCTCCACGCGCGTCGAATCTATCCAAAATCAGAACGAATACGTCATAATATGATAAGGGAACAAAACCCAAGCGAAAACAATCGAAAAATATCAAAAATCCTAAAATTAGAAAAATCCGAGTCCCAGGCCCGCTTCTCAAAATTCAGAAATTTTTATATCAACGGGATCCTTATCCTTCCACGAGTTCATACATATAAAGAACACCAAAATCGGAGTCCAAATGACCCCTCAAATCCCAAATTAAAATTCAAAAATCCCAAGCCCTAGCTCTTCCATTTTTGGTTAAATTTCCATGAATTTCTAGGTTAATTTTACAATAGAATCACGTTTTTGATTCATAAGACTTACCTCCAATCAATCCTCCTTGAATACCTCAAAGAGCTCTCAAAATACTCAGCCATGGTGGAAAAATGGTTCAAAATCGCGAATAAAATGTTTATAAACTTTCTGCCCAGTTTCTGAACTTCTTTCATCGCGATCGCGATCGAGACCTCAGCCCCGCGATCGCGAAGCACATTTTTATTTTTCCCAAAATTAACCCTATGCGAACGCGACTCTCTCAACGCGAACGCGATGTATTAGACTTCATACACCTATGCGAACGCGATTACATATCCGCGAACGTAAAGAACACTGCTCCTGAACCCTTCACGCGCCAACTCTCCTATGCGATCACAACAACCATCACACGAACGCGAAGCATCCTCTTCCTGCCTTATGCGAACGCAAGGCCTTAATTGCGAACGCGAAGGCCAATTTTTAGACCACCCAAATATCCTTCTACGCGATCGCGAAGGCTTAAAACCTGCAACACCTTATCTGCAATTCCTGCAACTCTCAAAAGCCAAAAATGGTCCGATTGACAATCCGAAACTCACCCGAGGCCCCCGGGACCTCAACCAAAAGCACCAACACATCCTAAAACTTCATTCAAACTTGTTCCAATCATCAAAATACCTCAAACAACACCAAAACCATCAATTCACATCAAATTCAAGCCTAAATTTTCTAAAAACTTTCGAAATACGCTTTCGATCAAAAATCCAACCAAACCACAGCCGAATGACCTGAAATTTTGCACACACATCCCAAATGACATAACGAAGCTACAACCACTCTCGGAATTCTATTCCGACCCTCGGATCAAAATCTCACTTATCAACCGGAAATCGCCAAAATACTATCTTCGCCAATTCAAGCCTAATTCTACACCGGACCTCCAAAATCAATTCCGATCACATTCCTAAGCCACAAATCACCTCCCGAAGCTAACCAAACCATTGGAAGTCACATCCGAGCCCTCTAATACATAAGTCAACATCCTGTTGACTTTTTCAGCTTAACCCTTCTTAAAAGAGACTAAGTGTCTCATTTCTTACCAAAACCACTCCGAACGCAAACTATTCAACTTGATCACATAAAATACGGATAACGAAGCATAAAAAATAAGAAATGGGGGAAACGGAGAAGTACCTCATAAGACGATTGGTCGGGTCGTCACAACTACCCAATAGAAATCCAAAAATATTTTCATATGCTTTGAATTGTTCAAAAATAATAAACTCTAAAGGACTCTTCGAAAGATTTTGAGATTTCATTATCAACATTCGCATCAAATTGTTACTTCCTATATATCATACGTCTCTTACGAAATTCGGTTTCGATATTTATTTCAAGTGCAATTTTCTTGGTAGAAATCATAGCAGTTGCGGATCTTTCTTCTCTATATTTGTTAAAGAAAGAAATCAAATTTTTGTACTTTACAAAACTTTTTTTAAAACTTATACATAGTCTATTAGATGTAACAAAAAATAGTGCCTCCACAAATATGGAGCCTAAAGCGGTTGTTTTACTTACTTTATGGAAGGGTCGCCCCTGCCTCTAGTTCACTTAATTAATTTTTTGGTAGTTTTCACACATATTAAGAAATCTATCTTTAATATTAATTGATAATAAAATTGATTGTATTAACCTTTATTGACTCTTTAATTTATTTATTGAAATATAACAATTACTCCAAGACGCTTTACTCCAAGAAAAACTCTGGAAAAAAAGTTAATTTTTTTATATTTAAAAATAAATAAATATTGTGAATTACAAAAAAAAGGCCAAAATCTACTCAAATGGACCGGAGGAGTATTAATCAACTTTGATAGGTAAAAGAAACTTATGTGCAAACACATGTCATACATCTGTTGATTTGGTATAAACACCGATAAGTATATCTTGTTAAATCTCAATTTATAATCTTTCCCATAAATACAACAATAAAAAATCCAGTGTAATCACAAGTGGGGTATGTGGATGGTAATGTGTGCAGAAGCTATTTCCGATAGACCATCGATGATCTTTCCCATAAATAATTTCCCTAAATCCTATTAATCTATTAAATAACAGCCGTCAGATCATCCATCAATGAGACTGATCAACGGTTAAGACTTATCCATCACATACCAATTAAATCTGCACCGTCAATTCCCAATCTAACGGTCTAAAATTACCCGGGAAGGGTAAACACCAAAGAACAAGTTCAACATTTATTAATCCCTCGAAGTATGCCGTTTGATGTTCAAACTTTTGTCTCCTAACGTACCCAAAAACCGTTAACGCCGTTAGTCCACCTCATCAATCCCTTCTTTTCCAAAGCTAAAAAACTCAACGTCTAACTAACGGTACCGTCAATAAACCCCCTCCCATATATATTCGTTATGTACAAAAAGTTTTTTTAATATTATGAAAAGATTTACTTTTCTATTTTGTGTTTCAACGGGCAAGATTTTTTTTCTCAATTTCTCTCACTAATAACTCGTAGATTTTTTTGATTTTTTTGGGTTTCAAACGGTTTGCGTTTTAGCTGAATTCCCGTCACTTAGAGGTTTGTTTACTGTTAGATTCTTGAAATTTCTTGTTAAAGTTTCGATTTTTATTCATTATTGACTGATTTTTAATCAATTCAGCTTTTATTTCATATTATTCAACTTGATTTTGGCTGATTTGAATTGGGTTTTGGTTATTTTTACTGTTGGATTCATGAAATTTAAAATTTTCTGTTTTTATTTATTATTGACTGTTTTTAAATCAATTTAAGTTTTTATTTCATCTTATTCAACTAGATTTTGGTTAATTTCAGATGGTTATAAAGTTTTGGTTTCTGTTTATTGAAATTTGATATAAAATGGGTTTGTGGGATCTGGGCTTGTTTAAATTCCTAGTAATTGTGTTATAAATTTACTATATGATTCATTATTAGGATTTTAGAGTTATACTTAGTTGGATTTTTTGTTATCTTTGAATGGGTTTGAAGGTTTTTTTTATCAGTATGATGACTTTTCAATTGATTTTGGTATTGAATTGGTCATTTATGAAGGTTATGGTAAGAGGAAAATGGCTGAATTGAAAGTAGAGGACTGTTGTACTGAGAATAAGCAATCAGCTGCTGCTTCTAACTCTTCGGTTTCAGAAAATAGTGCTAGTGTTTCTTTAAGGTCACCGACAGTGTCTAGCCCGACTCCTACATCACCAACTCATAGGTACTGTTGTTTTGACTTTGTTAAATATGTTTAGCTGGTTGACATGATTATTTCTTTTAGTTTTGCGACTGAAAGTTTGGGATCTTCCAAAATGGTACCTATGTGCATTATGGTGTATAATAGTTAATTATCGTTTTCACGTTTTGGTTTAGATCCTTTGTGGATAAGATTAGAACTAACTACGTCAACGTGAGCTTGCAAAGGATAGCTGGTTCTAAGTGTGGATAAAGGAGGAGGATTGCGGCAGAATGACAATCAGTGTAAAATAGTCAAACTGTGATGAATCCTTTGAATACTGAACTTGAATATAGTAGAGCGGATGCGATTGTTCATATAGCAGAACCCCAATGAATTTGTAGCGGTGTCATAGTTGATTGTTGTGAATAAGACTCAAACTGAGTGAAATGCATTTTGGTGACATAAGAAAGTGACTGAACTGGAGAACATCATTGCCATATTAAAAAGAAGATTTTTTACTGAAAATGTCCTGGTCAACAATATCTCTAGCTAAGTCTTTTCTTCCTTCTACTATTTCTTGCATCCCAACAAAAAAGAAAGCTGACAATCACCTGAAGCGAATTACTCAACGATAGGATTCTATGATATTATGTAAATTGTGCTAATTTTAGAGTTAGAAATGGATATTGAAAATTATTTCTTTGTGCTTGTTTTGTGTGAATTTTGCAGGAGAACCTCTGGTCCAATTAGGCGAGCAAAGGGTGGTTGGACTCCTGAGGAGGTGAATAGAATTCCTTATATTTCCAGCAAATAATCTCTTCTGCTAGATAACCTAATAGCTTAAAATATCCACTGTCAAGTTTTCGACAGTGGATACTACTGGTTGTTCTTGTTAAATGTAGAAGACTGGAAAAGTTTGTTTTTGGCGTAATATGTTGGGCATGTTAAATTTCTGATGCTTCTATAACCCTCATGTATTATTGTTATTGTACACCAGTTTGAATTTCTTTATAATTGCTTCTTTTCTTTTAAATTCAGCTTCTAGTTTTGCTTCTTGGAATTATGTCTTGATTAGATACAAAATCTCCCCTGCCACAGGATGATACTTTGAAAAGGGCTGTCGCAGTTTTCAGAGGGAAATGTTGGAAAAAAATAGGTATTATTTAGCTAGTCTCTTTGTTAGTTAGCAATTGTGAATTAAACAATCTTGTGGCAACTTGTTTCACCTTGACATGGGCAGATGTTTCAAAACTGATAGGTGTCCGATGTGGAAATATTGACATTCACTGTATTTGATCATTGTTATGGTCTTATCATGAATATACTACCATTTACACTTTGCTGAATGTCTGTTGGGTGCTGTAATGCTCTTAGTGCATCTTTAATGACAAGCCAAGTCAATGTATTCGTGTATATTATTACTTATATATTCCGTTTTGCTTAGGTAGTTTTGATAGGAGGGTGTGGAGGTCGAGGATTAAGGTAGAAGGTTAGTAGGTAGTTTATAGTTGTTCACCTTTTGTCTTAGTAGCATGCATGTCCCTTTATATTCTTAGATTTCTATTACGTTATGTGGTTGTGTTAGCCTCAGGTATTGTATTCCCTGTTGCTATTATGTGGTACTACTTATCCTTTATCTCACTCCTTCTCTTTTCTCTTCCTACTTTCTTCCTTCCTTGCTTTCCTCTTCTTCTTTTTGTCCTTCCGGAGGCGAGGGTCTATTGGAAACAGCCTCTCTACCTGCAATAGGTAGGGGTAAGGTCTGCATACAGCCTACCCTCCCCAGACCCCACCTGTCGGGATCAAACCGGGTTTGTTGTTGTTGTTGTTGTATTCCGTTTTGCTTAGGTATAGGTATTTGTTTCTGCAATTTGGATATCAGTAGTCATCCTCTTCTTCATGCTTTTCTTTTCAAGTGAGATTTTAGCCTTAATGTGGAATTTTGAATTTGGAGATAACAAAGGCTGGCAAATATCGAAATTCTTCAAAATAGATTTTCCAAACTTAATTTTACTAGTTGGTATTAGGAAATTATAGCCTTGTTCTATCAAAGGGTACATTAACTTTGGTAAACTTTGAAGTCTTAATTATTTTGACAAATATTTAAGTCAGTCTACGTGGCTATCATCTTATGTATCATTTCCTGTTATTGGATTCATGTGGTAACATAGAAATGTGACTTTTGGTCAAAATATTGATTCACATGCAGCTGAGTTCTTCCCGGATAGATCTGAAGTGCAATGCCTTCATCGATGGCAAAAGGTTCTCAATCCGGATCTTGTCAAAGGACCATGGACTCGGGAGGTTTGTTTGCTTTCCTACTTTAGTTTCCTTCTGCACTGGTAATCTTAATTGTGCTTCGACTATCTGGATGATTTCTGATGGTTTTCAACTTTTACTGGTGTTTGCTAATAGGAGGATGATAAGATCATTGAACTGGTCGCCAAGTATGGGCCTATGAAATGGTCTGTCATAGCTAAATCATTGCCTGGTCGAATAGGGAAGCAATGTCGTGAGAGGTAGGATTCCATAGACTGCTGTATCAAATGAAGGTTGATCTCTGTTGTCTTATGACCAACTTTGCCTTCGGCTGTTGATCTATTACCAAATTAGTAAGAGTTGCTCTGCTGATTTAGTATCAATTTTCCTTCTGTTAGTAATTGCTATAGCTTCAGTAGTGTGTGTCTACCCATTCTGCAACCCTATACAAGTACCTGGTTTTTTCGTGAACTGTTCTCTGGAAAGTCACAGTGAATTCTTTGTTTTCCTGTTCATATTTAGGCATTAGTCCCATCTTCATTTGCCTTGAAGTTTGTCAAATGATAGAGTCCTACTATTTGTTTGATTGTGTTTAGTGCTTAGTTAATGATTATTGCTTTAAATTTGATCAGGTGGCACAATCATTTGAATCCCAATATAAAAAAAGATGCTTGGACACTGGAGGAGGAACGAGCACTCATAGATGCTCATCGGATCCATGGTAACAAGTGGGCTGAAATTGCTAAGGTCCTGCCCGGAAGGTAATGAATTCAGCATAAAGATCAAATCTCTGTTGGTAGGTTCGACAATAGTAGTAATCTAAAGGGGAAAATTAATAGTTTTTCCGTTCAGTAGAATAAAGAGAAAAGAGATCTGAATGGCTTCTTTATTTAAGCATTTCTATTAAAAATTACTGCTTCAATCCCGTTCTTTGAATATGATTTTCTCAAATATGTCTTAAATATTTTTGACCTCTAAAAATTATAGTTTATAGTACTTTTATGAAGTTTTTAGTATGTATTTTCAAAGATCAAAGAATTGACATGCGCAATCACCCCAAGATTAGATGGTTTGGCTCTTGTGCACTGAAACCAGTCATTCTTTATGGGACTAGAGGGAACAGAATGAGTTCCTGAAGATTGTAGGAGCAACTGCTCATCAGTTATTCTTCCTTTTTGCTCTAAATATCCCAAGTAATTTTGATAGATAGGACACAATGGAAGAAAGAGATCCATATTGATGATATCTACTAGTTGGGAATAGGTTTTAAACTTGATAGAGAACTTCCAATACTACTATTATTATTACTACTATCAGCAGTTGAACTTAAATAGAGAGAAGTGAGTATCTATAGCCGACCCCACCTTCTTTGAGGCTGAGGCGTTAGACAGCGGCAAATGCATTTAACGTCCAATGTGACTCGGGGCCATAGTCTATAAGTATGGTACTATTGCAAAGCCATAGTATAAGTTTATAAAGCACATTGTTACCTTTCGTTATTTTTCCTGCTATATTTTTACCCAAGATATGTTTACCTATAATAATCGTACTGAAACAATTAATAAAAGAGATACTTACTAGTGAGTGTTTACATGGATTTGATTTTGGATGTCATATTGACAGAAAACATATCATTCAAAACCATAAATCATTTGTATTATTTGGACATTTGAGTAGTGTTATCCATTGATAGCCTTCTGTACGGGCTGTCGATGCTCAACGAGTAGACAAATATCATCCGCCTTGAGTTTGGCTTTTACAATGGCTAGCTATTGAAGTTAAAGCAAGACTTTTCTGCCAATCAACCTTTATAACAATATTATGTGTGTACTCTATCATATCCTATAAAGGAATTTGCAAGAGTGTCGAATCAATTCATAGTACCCTATGTTTCTTGTTAACTGTAATTCTTGCTCGTTCTGGGCCTAATTTTATACAGGACTGATAATGCAATCAAGAATCACTGGAATAGCTCTTTGAGGAAGAAATTAGACTTTTATTTAGCTACTGGAAACCTTCCACCTGCTACTAGGGACGGCCTGCAAAATGGTTTTAAGGATTCTACTGAAACAGCTAAAGCTGAAGAGTCACTTGTAGCTTCATCAGGAACTGCAGATATGTGTAAAATAGAAAATGGATGGCAGGTCACAGAAATAAGTGCTTCAAATGGTGGTCCTCAAACTGAGTCCACTGATTCTGAAGTCATCAGGTTGGAAGCTCAATCACCAGAAATAGATGCTATTCGACACATCAAACCAATTACAGAATCAGAAACCTTGTATGAAGAACGGAGAATAAATAGTGTTGTAGATCGACTAAAAGTTGTTGAAGCACCATTTCATTGTGAAATCCCTACATATGGTACATTATACTATGAACCACCAACATCAGAAAGTTGTATTTCGCTGGATTCGGATCTTCTAAATATCCGCTGGGCACAATGTGAATCTGATGCAAGTCCAAGCCCGTCACCAAATGGTTTCTTCACTCCACCTAGTACAAAGGGTAGTAGCCTATATGCACAAACCCCTGAATCCGTACTGAAAATTGCTGCTAGAAGCTTCCCGAATACGCCTTCCATATTAAGGAAGAGAAAGACTCAAGCTAAACTTTCCACACCAACTAATAAAATGGGGAAGTCAGACGAAGATTTCTGCAAGGACAAACGTACTGATGCGTGTGAAGAGATCCTTCCAAGGAATTCTTCCAATGGTATTGGGCTATACAACAGTCAAGCATTTAATGCCTCTCCTCCCTATCGATTAAGGTCTAAACGAACATCTATCTTCAAGTCTGTGGAGAAGCAGCTTGAATTTACACTCAACAACGAGAAGCATGATACATGTAATGGAATCAGTGAGTCAACTGTTAATGATATATCACATGCAGCGAAAGATTGTTCACGGTCAGCTAAGAAGGATACAGTAAGTTCCATCTTTTCCTTTTTCTTGTTGTTCATTTTTGTCCCCTTGTTTTTGGATGAGTTGTGAGTTGGGTGGCTGGGGTGGAGCAACCAATTGCGATGGTAGCTATCCCTCTTTTTCCTTACACTAGGGTGTGTAGAATATCATGCCTTTCCGAATGAAGAATTTTTTCCTCTTAACATTTTAGTGTCTTGAATTGTCTTTAAAGTTAAGAATATGTCTTCTGATACAGTTGACTGGATACAACTTTGGATGTTAATATGCATGTCAAGTTTCTGAGAATAGGCAGGCGTGTTACTAGCTATAACCCGGTCCTTATAAAAAAAAAATAGCCACAAACGCATCATGTTGCCTTTCAAAGCTTGACGTTCTGAGGTGGTATTGATGCCAATTTCTTCATTGTCTAACTTAGAAAAGGAATGGTATTGGAACAATTTATGGATGGGGATTTCGACAATGCAGGTAAAAAAGGCAAGGGTACGATATCAAAATTTTATGGGCAATGCGCAAAGCTGTTCCAAATAAATAAGGAATAGACAACGAGATAGACAACATTGAAACCAGTCTGGATTGACCGAGATGTTGTGAGCAAAACATGGGGAAAAGGGCAAAAATAGAAATTCTTGAAGTGCATCTCTTTAACACAAAACATCTTCCTATGTATCTAAAATCATATTTTGTTTCCAATATTATAGTTCGCTTGACAACACGTTTAGTAAATTATCATGTAGTAGCCCTTTTTGGAGATGCTATTCAAAACAAGAAGGGTCTAATTCCATTTCGGTAAATACAGTCAACCATAGATATGTTACTACAGTAAGTGAATGATATGTCACTTCTGGCACATCTTTCTTTACATGCAGTGGACATGCCCATAATTTTGTTTTAAGGAAGTCACATCCAGATCCTCTAATGCTGCTTCAGCTACTGGCATTACTAACAGAGTTTTCTGATGTGACTGCCGCATTATGCTGCCATGTTTCTTATACACATTATTACTTGTGTATTTTCTGTAAAAAAATCCGAGTTACTTATTCTTTAGACCTACATCCTCAGACAAACGGCATCTTACCCGTGTATTGCAAAATATGATTTACTCATGGATGTCCTTTTTCACAATTGGGTCTTTTATTTTATTTTTTGGTTGATTAGGATAAGAAGGTGGAATAAGTGCTGAACACTTGCAATGTCTAACAGTGGCTGCTATAGGAAATGGAAGTTCAGAAGCAATCAGTAGAGCCAGAAGAATTTTCAGACACTTCTGGAAACAACACAAGACTCGATCTGCCATATACAGTTTTGTTAGGTATACAAAGATCTCTTCTCCTGCATCACAATTATGAGCAGATTATTGACTATTGGTTATTCGTAGATGGTACAGGCGATTTCGATTATAGGTTGAAAGATTGTTAAAACTACAATTGATTTGTATAGAACTGCTTTAAGTAGATCTTCGGAATAGTGTCACATTGAAAATAGTTGCTTAATAAGAGCAGTTGTCTAGGGTATATCATAGTTCATACCATTCAGAAAGTCAGATTACCACATATTTTTCATTTAAATATGGTGTATTTAGATGAGTATTAGTTCTTCGGATCGGTAGATTCTGAGATAGTTTATCATGTAGTAGGCTTTACTCCCTTAGGCAGATTAAATCTTCCATTAAATGCCTTATCACTGCTAGTTAACTCATACTACAGTCTGCAGCCAGAAGTAACTCTTTTTACCCTCTTTTCTTGTGAAAATTTAAACGTTTATTGAACACGAAAACTTTAAATGAAGGCGTGATTCAGCTTTTCCTGATGAGTAATGAGACCTTTTTTTTGTGTGTGTGTGAATAACCTGATAAAACTTAGAGATATATTTTGCATCCTGGAACAGAAGATCCTATAAAAATGGGAAAGCCATGCGTGCAGTTTGAACTATCGATTACGTAATAGGAATTAACCATCTAGAAAATCTAAAAATCAATCCTGATCCAATTTAAGTGCCTCTACAGGATGATTAATTTCAATAGCTCCTAATATAAAACTATTGACTGTAGAGATATGTTATTATGAAAAACAAAAAAGTTTCAAGCACCAATAAAATAAAAAACGTCCCTTCTTTTCAATGAGAGGAAGAAGGGTTATTTACATTTCATTTGATGGTCACAAAAATTAAAACTTAAGTTGTCTCCTACATTACCCATAAAATGTAAAAGTATCGATGTAATTTCATAGTCATTCAATCTGAATGTCATATAGTTTTCTATAGAGGAGCCATATTTTTTTTTTCTTCAAATCGCTAAAGGGATAATTTATTGATGAAACGACAAAATTGTGCTGAATATGTACAACAGGAACCACATTTTTCTTTTTTGACAATCGATAAATCGCCCAAGACGCTAGTGCACAATTAGGAATTCGATTGATAATAAGCTGCACATCTACCTCCATTTAAATACCAGGCTTTATTAGGAGCAGAGTACTGGAGCCATATTTTTTTCTTTCTGAAAACCTATTATTTTGAGTACAAAAAAATCCCGGATTCCCTCACGTATCCAATGGTTTTGTTAATAGATCAATGAGGCACGAAAAGGTTTGTTATTTTCCAAACATCTGTGCCAACAAGTTATATAAATATAGGAGCAGAAGCACGCTAACAAAAAATGAGGAAGGCAATTTGAATATTATCGCTTGATTATAGCATATTGCTGTTTAGGTCTCTATATATACACAGTTCAGAATTGATGACACTTCAATCATCATTGACATCAGAACAAAGGAAGCCAAAGGGCAAGTCTAGATTGTTGCACATATATAAATATCCATATGGCTAGACATTAATATACACTTGAAGGAGAGCTAGGTGACAACCCGCTACTACTGCTAGCATTAGGATAGGTTGTCTACATAACACCCCTTGGAGTGCGGCCCTTCTCGGACCCTGCATAAACGCGAGATGTTTTGCGTACTGGGCTACCCTCGTTGAAAGAAAGCATCATATTACATCTGAAGCTCCAAATTTATTCACAATTTCTGTACAGCTAGGTGCTGACAACCCATCGTTCCATCTCCACCACCGAGTCATTTTCATGGAATACAGGCATCCTATTCCTGCGGGCAAACCGTAATCCTGTCACATGAAATTTTAACTAATTAACATAAAGTAAAAAATGCACAATAAATCAGCATCGCAAGACTCACACGAGGAAGTATTTGTCACGAAGAAAAGGAACATAAAATAGAACAGGAGTGGTCTGCAGTCAACTAGATAAATCAATAAAACCCCAAAGGAAAAAAGAGAGGGTGATGCAACCTTGGGCAAACCATAGCGAGGGCTTAAACAAGCTTACTCTAAGCAATGTCATGAGAAGCTATACAGGAGGGAAATTCGGCAGAGAAACTTAACTTTATTCTCGTAAAGCATCTCAATTTAAGTCCTATACCTTACATTGCAACAACAACTACGCCTTAGTCTCAAATAAGTTGGGGTTGGCTATATGAATCCTCACTGCTTCATTTAATAAGCTCAACTAATGCCATCATCATGCCAAATAAAATAAAGGGCAAAAATAAGTTTATATATGTATGGTCCATACATTGCTCATATTAAGATGTTGTAAACAGACCTCGAATAAAAATTGAAATGTAAGGATGCATTGATATTAGTAGGCCTGTAATTGCACCCCAGGCTTACAGGTCCCACCTATAGGAGTGCCAACTTGGGAAATGTCGTGCATTCTGATGCCATTACACAGTAAAAGATGCCAAATACTCATAATTCAGATCCATTGTCTCTTTTGGTCTTTTTGAGCCAAGGGTCTTTCGGAAACAACCTCCAGGGTAGGGGTAAGGTCTGCGTACACTCTACCCTACCCCAGACCCCATTTGTGGGATTTTACTGGGGGGTTGTTGTTGTTGTTGTACACAGTAAAAGATGCCAAATACTCATTTGCTAGGAAGTTACAACAAGGCGGTCTGAGACCTTTCAAGCGTTTTAGCGTCTTTTGATTAAGTACAATTAATCAATCCTAGTTTAGCAGAAAGCTCCAACAGTAATCCTATCCTACCCAAGTAATTTAATGCAACTTATAGCTACAATTTTATTGATACTTTGAGGCTCCACCTGTCACTATATTGATGTAGCATGTTTCATGAACTAAATAGGTCAGATTTTCAAAATATTTGAATTACCACAAGTGGATGTTAAAAGATTCTGATGACGAAATAATCACAAGAACAATGTCTGATAAGCCTCGCTGATGAAACAAGCAAATGAAATTGCTTCTGTTCATAATGCAGAATAGACAAAGTGAAAATGAGGACGGTGGGTTACAGACTAACCTCAATAATATGTACATAGACAGCACGAGACCGCACTAATAGCGGACTTCCTGCATCCTTGTCATAACTATGAACCGGGGGACAACAAAACAATTGTTATCATCTTTAATGTATTCGAGTCAGACATAACCTGCAACTATCAAGAGAGCCAATGAAAAACAAGACTGCAGGTGATTGTAGAAAAAACAATAAGCAGAATACAACAACTATTATTGAACTTTCATCAAACCTTCACCATCACAAAATGCCAAGCTAAAGCATGAAAAACGGGCCAATAGTTGTCTGACGAAGCACCTTTGAACTTCGATCTAATCCATGAGAAGCCACCTAGAGTTTGGAATGAGAAAAAAAACAGCAAGCAAGTACAACCTTAGAAAATGAATACTGAGATTCCATGTTGACACTGAAGCAAAACGCAATGGTTATGTTCATTCAGTAGAAATGATAAAAGTTGAATTCCTTAACAACAATGGCTAGCACGGTGACACACAACTAGTGACAATGGCTAATTTCCTTACCATATGAGTTAAGGCAGCATAACGTTCCTCATTTAGATATAATGGCTTTCCCCTATGCATTTCAATATCCTGAAGAATAGGAGAGGAAGTGTGTAAGATCCAATTTGATATGTGGACATGCTGGTTTAGAGCCCAGATGCTTCCCCACTCCAAAATAATTTTACAAGAAACAAAGCTCAACACACAATGCACATATATCTGGACATTTTGGTCTTGACAACCGCAACTGAGAAAAAGAGGAAATAGAGAAAGGAAAAGGGAGGGAAGAAAAACAAAAACATGCCAATCCATCAGAATTCAAAGTGTTAGCGGAAACGTAAAAGAAAGAACACAAGATTTAACGTGGTTCGGATCAAAATAATCCTACGTCCACCAGAGAACAATTGCCTTTCTATTATTTACAAAGGAAGGGGAGATTTCCCAATTACACTTACGAGAATTTCTCTCGTAACTCTCTACTCACTACAATATATTGTATTGTTTTTGGGATGGTTTCTACAAGTGAAAGAGTGCATCTATTTATAGAGGTAAGGACCTTCTCTTGATGTCATTGGTGACATCAAACTACCTCCTCTTGATGTCATGGGTGACATCAAAGGAGGAAGCTTCCTCCTAGCATTCATGCCAACTCTTTCCACCAACTCTTCCAATTGGCATGCCATTGTTGACTAAACATAAACCAACATTTTCAATCTCCACCTTGGTTTGCGTTTCGAGCGTGCGTGTGAACAACTCTGGCCAAAACTTCTAAGCTTACTGGCAATCCCGTTGTAAGAAACAATAAGAATCAAACCATGGTTGAACATACCACCTCCACCTAACAACT
>MU752864.1:3772-13937 GCA_026770625.1 Nicotiana glauca | reverse complement strand
TGACATCAAACTACCTCCTCTTGATGTCATGGGTGACATCAAAGGAGGAAGCTTCCTCCTAGCATTCATGCCAACTCTTTCCACCAACTCTTCCAATTGGCATGTCATTGTTGGCTAAACATAAACCAACATTTTCACAAAGAAATAACAAGTGACAATTTAAGTCTGTACCTGTCACATGTGGGAATTATGATGAACATATCTTAACTTCACTACTACTCTTATTTTATTTTGGCATGGTGATGATATGAGTTAAGTTTAAAGAAAGAAGTTAGGATTCATATTGCCGACCCCAACTTTGTTTGAGACTGAAGCGTAGTTGTATTTGTATCTTTGACGAAAATAACAGATCTATATTCTATAATTGAATTGAAGACATCTGAGGCATAACCTTCTTCCTGTTGTTCTCTTCAAAAACACTCATTTTTTTGTTTTTCTGTCTTCTTAAATTTCAAAACAGGAGCTTGTAAAGCACCTTCGTTGGAAAAGAAAAGGTACATGTCACTTTGCTTGGGCTCATTATGAGCTTAGTGGCTAGAGATAGTGACAACAAACTTCAATAAGAAGAATTTAAACTGCTGCTTGACGCTCTTTTGCATGTCTAATCAGTAATGCTTCTGGCCACTATGTTATTCGAATTCATTTTTGTCTCACGTTTGCTCTTATATAGCACGGGTTACATGATGATGCTCCAGACCACTAACTGTTAAAAGGAAGATATTTTACAGACTAATATTTCTGTGTGCAATGGACCGAAAAGAGGGAGAAATAGAACAACAGATAATGGTAGAGAATGAATAGCATGAAGGAACTCTTCAGCACATGTATCTTAGGAGGTGATCTCATTAATGAACATCTCCATCATTGCTCCCAATTTTTGAGAAGAAAGGAAAACTAGTCTGGAACCTTTTCTAAGTTGAATTCATTCTTTAATGATTTTTCCGAGCAACAAGCAAAACTTCCCTTTTTCATCAACTCCCTTAGAAAAATGAAAATAAAGAGAGAAGCTTGTTGTCAACCAAACACCTTGGCTGCTCTGAAGCTCTTCTACGATAGCTAAATCTAACCATTAATTTACCTCTTCTTTCTTCGTTGTTCTGGCTAGTCTGATAGTGTTTTATATAGGACTGCTAGCGGTTATTGTTCCATCACACTTTCTATTTTTGTTTATTATTTTTTTACTTTTATTTTATATTTTATTTACAATTTTTATTATTGCCATAATTATTGTCCTTCCCGCCTATTTGTTGTCATTTACGGTGCTGATCTTATTTGTATGTTTTCTGTTGTTGCTACAGATCTTTTGTTTTTGAGCCGAGGGTCTCCCGGAAACAGCCTCTCTACCCTCATGGGTAAGGGTAAGGTCTGCGTACACTCTACCCACCCCAGACCCCACTAGTGGGATTATTACTGGGTTGTTGTTGTAATTTACCTCTTCTCCAAATGCATCCAAATATGGTGATGGCCATGGTGCCTGACGAGCAGATCTGTGAAGCCATATTGTTGTTTTCTACAGTGAAAAGTAAAATTTCATCAAGCTAGACAGTATTTTACATATCAAATAGGTCAAGAGAAATAAGTAAAGCAAAAAGGGAACAACACTTACTCTGATCAACAAGAACACCCCAGTACCGGCACCACAGGCCATTGCATGAGTTTGGCACCCACTTTCACTGGAGTTCAATTAAATGCGTCAGGCACAGTATTAAAGACCATAAGAAGGTTTTTTACAAAGAAGGTGCAACCCAAGTGTATTTGGACCTGCAACATGTCTTCCAACTTGCGGAGCACAATTTACCACATAACAAGCACAATGCAGGATCCCTCAGAACAGCTCCGCAATCTGGGCAATTCTGTTTAATATACCTGAAGGTAACATCAAGACATCCTGAGTTTTAGCTTGTCCATACAAAGATAGAAGACCAGTCAAATAATTTCTATCCATATCTAAAACCAACCTCTGCAAGAGGTCCTGATAAAGATGAGGCAAAAGCATCATTCTGAATGGGGTTGCAGGAGTGGAATATAAAACATCCTTGAGACCACGACTTTCAAACTCCTTGTAGAAATGATTCAGCCATTTTTGAACCATTGGACGAATTGTGACATCATTGAGAACATTATCCAGTGTGGGAATCTTTAATATCTTCTCTAACTTTTCAATCTGAACGAGCTCTGTAGCAATGTTATCACCACAGTACATCAGTTCATTAGTTGGATATGCTGATTCATCTAACTTGTTAATCCCGCCGCTTAATGGAACCACTCTAGAAAAATGAATCAATTTCCACAACAATATACATCTTCTTAAGTAAGGAAAAGTCAAACTGCGAATTGCATCTTTGATATCATAAGAAGTTTCTATAAAATTAGAATTAAAATATTCCAGAGCAACTCCATGTTCTCCAATTACTTTATAGATGTCAGTAAGTAGAGAATCATTGCATCCTAACTCAGGCATATTGCATTGGTGCGCTCTGCAATAGGTTATTACAGCCTGCAAAGAAAAGACGAGAATATTTTTCTCACCATCTTGGAGCTAATGAAGCGCAAAGAGATCTAATATCTACCGAGAAAAAAAGGATTAGAAGAAGGGAATTTGTGTAACCTGCGTGACAGCAACAACATAGAAAAGATGAACAAGGGACAAGAAGGCATCTTCGCATGACAACAATGGGCATGGAAGGCAATATATTGTCCACATTAATGAAGAAAAAGCATCATGTGCAAGAACTGGATCAGAGGACCATCTCCAAAACTGAATATCAGGATATTGATCTTCTGTTTCAGCGCATTCTAAGATGTCTCGCATATTACCTGCAAAGCATATATTCCAATGATCTCATCTTTCTCCTTTTACAAAGCAAAGGAAATTTAAAAGGTGATTCAATGGAGCATAAATATACCTCCAAAAGATGGATCTGGAATTTTATCTGCAGAAATGCCAGAGCATATAGACTCTGCAAACAGCTGAATGCCTCTCAATCTCAAGAGGACAGTAAGTGAGTTCTTTGTTTGTGTGCTTTGTACAATACTTAGTAACAAAGCCAATATAAAACCATTTGAAGATTGGAGTTCTTTGTACAAGGCACCATGACTGTAGTTTGGAGCTAATGATGTATTTCCCACTCGAGCAGCAATTTCAGTGGCTACAAGTGAGTACCTAAGAGTGTCATACAGAATCAAAGAGTGACTAAGTCTACCAGATTCTGAAATCTTATCCTTGTCTGGAAAGTACATTCCACACAACATTCGATACACAGGTTCAAGGTTTACTTTCATCCGCCCAAACTGCCAAAGTGGAAGTCTTTGGAGAATCTCTCTACTTCTAACAACAGCTGCTGCATTTTGTAGGAGAAATAAAGCTTCTTGAAAGTGAAGTGCATCTACCGCTCCACTTGACAACGATGAAGGGCCAACAGCATCGAATGGACTGGAAGTTGAGCAAATGGATGCGAACCTTCCGGAATCTGCAGGTAATGCTGGCAGGACTGAGTTGGCAAGTCCACGGCATACAGGACAAAGAAACTCACCCTGAAAATAAAAAGAAATCAACAATATAATTCAGCAATTCACTCCATCACATAGCAAAAGGCAGATAGGAAGTACTGTACCTGATCTGGATCTACAATATGACCTCCTTCAAAAACAAGTCTTCTGTTATATCTGTACAAGAGCGATGAGACAGTTAATTCCTTGAACTTACTGAATAGGACTGCCAGGCCAATTATAGAACATATATTACATGTATATAAACTCTAATGCGCAAACCATTTAAGTCCGAGGACATACTAGACTAGAATAAAGCAAATTAAAGATACAAGTCAGAAAAAGAAAAGCAATCCTAGAAAGAAGAGAAAGAAACTCAAACCCGAAAACCAAAAGGAAGAATGGTGAACCAAATATAAAAATAATTCAAGCCAATTGGACCATAGTCTCAAAGAAAGAGGAACGGATAAAAGAGTTACCTTTCCTTTAGTGACGATAAATAGCGATCAAGACATCCCTGATGCACAGCATGTCCACACGATGAAAGATAAATTCCATCACAATCTGAGAGACCAAATCCGTGATACGCTGACAGCGGCATACTTGACTCTAGTTGAACCTTGTACGCACTTTGAGATGCAGAAGGACAATTAAGATTTTCTCCTGCAAGAGCAGAAATGTACTTCCCAAGCAAAAGTGACTCAGCACTCCCACCACCTCCTCCTACAGAAATTTTCTTATCATTTCTTAAAAAATCCCAGTACCACGAATTGACGTCCACCTTTTCGCGTGTGAACGAATATAATTGTTCTTCTAGCATCTCAAGAGAAAAATCTGTATCTTCGTCGGCATTGCTTGATGTGCAAGGCAGTTGAATCTTCAATGCTGGGTACTTCGCCCTAACATATTCAAAAAATGCTCTTACTTCCTTAGGTTTCCCTTCCAGAGCAAACTCATTTATTGCATGTTGAATCAATTGCGTCAACTGAAAAGATGAAATCACTTCTCGGCTGCTTGATAAAATGCTCCTTTGAGATGCAATATTTGTCAATCTTTTGGCACAAGATGCTGGTTCTTTCCCGGAATTGGGGGTTTGTTCCCACGAAGGAGGTCCTCTATTGGTGAAAGTCAGTTGCCTGGATTTCTTATTTCAAAAATCACAATAAAAAAAGTAAAGATTTAACTTTAGTAGACTCCCAAGCACAATTATTGAGATAAATCAGCAGAGATATCCAAGCGCAACGAAGTGAAATAAACACAAAGCACATACCTGAAGAAGAATCAGGTATGATAGAGGACTTTTAGAATTTGGATCATGACAGAGAGAGCAAATGAATGGAGTAGCCTCTTCAGAATTACGTCTAACATCTGATTCACTTCTTTCTTTACCAACTTCCGAATCATCTGAACCAGCTTCTGCAGAGGAATCTATGCTCTTTAAAAACTTAGATTGTTGCACCCTCATCTTTTCCTGCAATGTAGACATGAAATACATATGAAAGTAACCGAGTCAAACCAGAAATCTGACTTTAGTGTCAACTGAAAATAGAAGGAATAAGGTTACTCTGGTTCTACAATGATCTCAACTAACAATAGCTAGAAACTATCTGAACTTTATAAGGTAACATAGCACAACGGAGACAAGAACAACCTAGATCCAAGGAAAGGAAACAAAGGCACGTCGAAAGATGAACTATGTGCCAATTTACATGAAATACATTTACACTGCTAGGCTGGAATTTCTGTAAAATCTATAGTTTTGATTACAGAGGCTAAAGGAAGGCAGCCTCCAACTCTGGGCACTTAATATAACAACATCCTTTAGATGTAGCAGCTTTCTTTATGGGAATGGTGCACTTCAATAAATGTGACATAGACTTGTACATGTTTCTTCTCTTATTTGCATCTGTCTACTTCATTTCAAAACCATACTTCACCTCCGACATGGAAATTTTTACGCTTAATACATACTTTACCCTTAACTTGCATGCAAATCCCTTTGACACATCCCATTTTCACGGGCAACCTTTAACACATCAAATCTTTCTCCAGCTGTGTCTTTTATAGACCACTTTGGATATCGGGTGCACACATGCTTAACCAAAAAAATAAGCGCGTAATCTGTGATAATTTTGTCCCAATCCTGACACGTGTCAAGATTTTACATTTTATCTTTTAAATTTTTTGATCCCTTACCTTTATCCCATCGTCTCCCGCCGCTAGCCCCCACCCCCAAAATCTTTTCCCACAGAAACCCGCTCCCTCCTTCCCCAAACCCCCCTCCATCTTCATTTACAAAAACCCACAGAACCTTGCTAAAAACAACCGAAAAATCTTATCAGAAGTGAAGACTCCACTAGTAGCCCCCGCTGGAAACCGACGACCTTCTTCCCAAGCTTATAACCAATACCACCAATTTCCCCCCAAAAAAAGGAAATTAGATCGGAAGAACTCTTCTTACGTCATATCTGGAAATAGAGGAGATTTTGCATCAGATTTTATCTCAAATGGCAAGCTTTTGCATGAACTACTACATCCAAGCACCAAAACATGAGATCTTGGGTTCAACTCTCCATGAAAGTGCTTTTTTTTTAAACATTTTCTTATTCAGAATTTTTTAAATTTATAATTGGAGAGTTGTGGTGTTGAACTGGTAATGGTCTGATGGCTGTTGGTGTTTTCGAATTGAGATGAAGACGACGCATGGCAGGGCGATGGCAGCCATGGTGGTGGAGAAGATGAAGAAGGTGAGGGTATAATTGTAATATAAGTGTTTTTATAGTTAATGATACGTGTCACTACTCCATTAGTGTGTGATAGACACTTGTCTAGAAAAAAGAGGTCAAACACCAAAGTGGTGTGTACTAGACACACCTAGAGAAACGTTAAGTGCGTAAAAGGTTGCCCGTGAAAATGAAGTGTGTCAAAGGGATTTGTGTACAAGTTGGAGGGCAAACTAGGTATTCAGCCAAGTTTTTACATGGTTTCATTTTACACATTAAGTACCTGGAACTTGCTCAACACATAGGAAGAGAAGGTTACTTATCCTAGAGGGTATCTAATGCCTAAAAATAGCATCAAGCTACATGCACATTGCCTTATGAATAATACATGATCCTTATGATAAAGAACCATCAAGTCCTTTTTCTTTTTCTTATAGGAAAAGAAAATTATCGACGGTGTCATACAGCAGACTAGATGTTATCAAGAAAAAGCCGTATCATGAAAAGCTACGGAATATTCAAGCACAGAAGATTCATTAAGTAGCCCAAGTAATATACATCATACTTGAATTGCATCTCCTTGCTTCATCTTGCACATTATTAACCAGTTTGAACTTCATGGATTTTAAAACTCTTCTCAATAGTAAAAGTCATTGGTGTAAGCCCTTCAAAGACAAGAGACCAAGAAAATACCTTTGATTTTAATGGAAGCTCAACTTTCAGGAAAACAAAGACACAGAAAAACTCATCAATGGAAGCGATCCTTTGCAGTCATAATAAACTATTTTGAGAAAGTTGTTTGAATTAGCCTTATTTTATACCACGGTGGTGCCCCAACCACCTTGCGTGCACCTCAACTATTCCCGGGTACCTGCTACCTCTCACCATCTCACCAGAGGTAACTATCCCACCAAGACTTAGGAATGTGGGAAAAAATAAGTTAGTATTTTTTGTATTTGCTGGGATTTGAACCTTGATCTCCAAGGTTTGCACCCACTTCATTAACTATTAGGCTAGAGACTTGTAAGTAAATTTTTATTAGCATATTATGCTTTTAGTAATGGAAAAGAAACAAAGCAGGAGATATAAATTTATCTTAACCCAGTTTTAATTACACTAATATTATCATCTTTTTGTTACATAATTTTTAAACAAGGAAGTGTTTTCACAATATGATATTATAAGTGGTACTGGAACGCATCAAACAAAGAAATAAATGACTTAAGTAGTATTTATACGGGTTTCCAGTAGAAACAATAAGGATCTGAAGTCGTACTACCCCTCAGTCCACCTTAAAAAGATGCTATCCTACATTGAGCTGGATAATAGAGAAATTCACAAGCCTGAGATATATAACATTTTAATGTTAGATGAGCGGGACTAAAAGCAAGAGATAAGGATGCACTCTGAGAATTGAAAAGAAATAAAAAGAAATCATCATTAGATTAAAAAGACAAATCAAACTTTAATCAATGCAACTAGATAATAGGTCATTCAAAAACTAAGGTTGAGGTTGTACTTTGAATCTTTCAACAGGTGTGACTGGTACCATCAACTACCAATTGTAAAACATGTCCTCTACACAAGAATTTGTCACATCTCATATTTAGTACGGAAAATATACGAGCTCTATAATGCGCATTACTGCATTACATTCAAGTACAACGAACAAAAGAATACAGGCACATATACTAGATCATGACTAGGTTACAAGATCTCAATAAATTATTGTTTCCAGAGACTTCAGGGTAGAGAAGAAACTAAAGGAGCTCTATAATCCTATGCTTTTGGAACTCAGTTTTTCTTCTCCTTCTAATTTCTCCTCTGAGCTTCGAAGAGGACTTGGCTCAGGTTCCTCTAATCTTGCATTCGGTCCAGGGAGATCAACTCATTAAAGAAGGGGATTCTTTGCATGCAGATGATGGTAGCAAACAATTGGTTATTTTTGGGGATCCATCTGCATGTATTGATGAAGAAGCTATTCCAATTGACATGCAAATTCAAAGGGCGGAAGAAGAAGCTTCACTGTGGGTGCATATGAATGTTCTCAAACTAAGCAAGCAATTTGGGATTGATCTTGAAGGGTGTGAAGGGGATGCCAAGGCATAAGAAGATAGAGATATCACTACCCAAAGTAACACTGAAATTAAACCAAAAGGTCAGAAGCAATTAGAGAGGTTAAAATCAGGCGTTAAATATAAAGATGGGCAAGCTAGAGTCGGGGGGAGAGGCACCCTCAAAGTTGATTAATGAAGATCAACATACTATCATGGAACGTGTGGGGATTGAATGATGGGGAGAAAAGGGGACTTATTAAAACTGCTCTTAATGAATGGAGATGTGATGTAGTAGTTCTTCAAGAAACAAAGATAGAAGGTGATATATCTCGTGTCGCCAGACATTTATGGGGGAATAGATGGGTGGATTTTGTCAATCTTGGAGCCATTGGTACTAGTGGGGAAATTCTTATCATGTGGGATAAAAGGGTATTAGAAGGGGAGTTGATTAATTCTGGAAGTCAGAGTATCTCTTGTAGATTGACCGCAATAGACCACAATTTCTCATGGTTCATCACAGGGGTATATGCCTCAAATTCCAGAATTGAGAGGCAAGACTTATGGTGGGAGTTGGCAGCCTCAAGAGGACTTTGTAATAGGCCATGGGTGGTCTGTGGGGACTTCAACACAACCAGACACTCAAATGAAAGAAGCAACAATCACCGTCTCACCAGAGCTATAAGAGATTTCTCTTACGCAATCAATGATCTACGGTTAGTAGATCCACCACTTTTTGGGGGTTCCTTCACTTGGAACAAAGGGAACAATCAGGGAATTGCTTCGAGAATCGACAGATTTCTTTTTTCCATTGAATGGGATGAACACTTTAGGAATATTAGACAGTCTACTCTGCCAAGAATCACTTCTGATCACTGTCCTATTAAGCTAACTAGTGGCGATTGGGAACAAAGGAAACCATCATACTTTAAATTTGCAAATTGGAGGTTGGAGGTTGATGGCTTCAAAGAACTGGTTAAAGCTTGGTGGTTATCTTTTGCGGTTCAAGGACACCCAGACTTTATTTTAGCAACAAAGCTGAAACTCCTGAAAGCTAAACTAAAGGAGTGGAATGCTGCTAACTTTGGGGATCTAGCAAAGAGGAAGACAGAGCTTTTGAACCAACTAACCATTCTTGATGTTTTGCAGGAACAAAGAAACCTCACTGACGATGAACTGATACAAAAAGCCAACATTGCTTTGGATTTTGAGGAAATATCCAACTATGAAGAATTCTCCTGGAGGCAAAAATCTAGAATTCTATGGTTAAAGCAGGGTGATAAGAACACAAAATTCTTTCACAAGATGGCCAATGCACATAGGAGATTCAACACCATAGACAAGTTGGAGATTAAAATGGGATTGAAGTCTCTGATCCAGTAGAAATTAAAGGAGAAATCATCTCCTTTTATAAGCAGCTATACTCTGAGACAGAACCTTGGAGGCCTAATTTTACTCCTCAGAATTTTGCTTCAATTACAGATGAGGAGCAAAGTTGGCTGGAGAGACCTTTTGAGGAACAAGAAGTTCTCCATAGTTTAAAGCTATGTGCCATAGACAAAGCGCCAGGTCCTGATGGTTTTTCGATGGGATTTTTCATTACATGCTGGGAATTTTTGAAGTCGACATCCTACAAACTATGGCCAATTTTCACTCTCTTGGAATTTTTGAGAAGAGTTTAAATGCCACCTACGTGGCGCTTATACCCAAGAAGAGTGGAGCCAAGGAATTAAGAGATTTCAGACCAATCAGTCTGATTGGGGGTGTTAGCGGAAACGTAAAAGAAAGAACACAAGATTTAACGTGGTTCGGATCAAAATAATCCTACGTCCACCAGAGAACAATTGCCTTTCTATTATTTACAAAGGAAGGGGAGATTTCCCAATTACACTTAAGAGA
>MU752858.1:26589-37706 GCA_026770625.1 Nicotiana glauca | reverse complement strand
TGGACGACGGGGCTGGCTGGTTAGCGGCTGGGGCGACATGGGGCAGTGGTGTGGACGTGACAGTGGGGAGGAAGAGGGCAGCCAGGTGACGAGGGAGGGGCTGGTTGGGACGAGGAAGAAGAAGATGGGGGGAGGGGTGGGCGTGTGTGTGTGTTATTTTAGGTTTAGGATTTTTTTTGTCTCTTGTTTGGTTCATGGTTGAGAAGGGGATAGGTTAGGGCTGCTGATGGGTTACATGGGTTTGGATAATTGGTTGGGCTTGGATTGGGTATTTGTTTTGGGCTTGGGATATTTTAAATTGGATAAGAGCCCAATCCGATTTTCCTTCTATTTTTTGTTCTATTTTTGTTTATTTGTTCCAAAATTAAACTTAAAGATCCTAAATTAAATTAATAAAACCAAAATTAACTTAAAATATCAATCAACTCCAAATAATAATTATCACACAAAATTAAATATCAATTAAAATAAAATCGCACCATTGGGACATAAAATGCTAAAAATGTAAAAATACATATTTTTGTGATTTTCTATTTTTGTAAAGCAAACTTAATTACTCCTAAATGTAGAATTATATCCTAGATGCAAATATGACATATTTTTGTATTTTATATTAATTTAAACACATAAACACGTACAGACAAATGTAAACAATACAAGAAAAATAATACAAAAATCCACAAAATCACACACAACCCAAAACTATTTTATTTTGAATTTTTGGGAATATTTCTCATATAGGGCAAAATCACGTGCTTACACCTTTGAGCTTCTACCAATGATGATCAACTACAGCCCACCGCCCAAACAGTAGATGATTATGATCAACACAAGAATAAGAAATAGTGATGAATTTGGGAGTGGCTCGACTTTACTTCAGCGTCACCGCTTCCTGCTAATTGTGCTTGCCCTCCAAGCATTTCTTTCCACCAGATCAAACTAAGGTAACAAATGCTTTTATTTAGTTTTAACTAAGTATTTCTCTATGTGGAATAGAAGCAGGAGCAATCACCAAGTAAACGCATCATATTCTCCAATGCAAGCAAAATTAAGCAAATTGGGACTCCCCCATGGAACCTTTAAGGCCAAGGGCCTTCGCCAAAGAAGAAGAGTTCGAACTTGATCGAACGACGACGGGTTAACATTTTGATAAGTTGAAATAGCACCTTTTAAGTCGAAGGGCCTTCGCCAAAGAAGAAGAGTTCGACATTGATCGAACGGCGATGGGTTAACATTTCGATAAGTCGAAATAACACCATTTAAGGCCAAGTGCCTTCACCAAAGAAGAAGAGTTCGAACTTGATCGAACGACGATGATTTACATTTCGATAAATCGAAATAACACCTTTTGAGGCCAAGGGCCTTCTCCAAAGAAGAAGAGTTCGACCTCGATCAAACGAAAATGGGTTAACATTTTAATAAGTTCGAAATAACACCCTTTAAGGCCAAAGGCCTTCGCCAAAGAAGAAAAGTTCGACCTTTATCAAACGACGACGGGTTAACATTTCAATAAGTCAAAATAATGCCGTTTAAAGCCAAGGGCCTTCGCCAAAAAAGAGGAGGCCGACCTTATGGCCAAGAGACATCGCAAAAAATGAAGAGGTTCACCTTATGGCCAAGAGCCATCGCCAAAAAAGAGGGGGCCGACCTTACGGCCAAGGGCCGTCACCAAAAAAGAGGTGGTCGACCTTACGCCCGGGGCCGTCACCAAAAAAGAGTGGGTCGACCTTATCGCCAAGGGTCGTCACCAAAAAAGAGGGGGTCGACCTTACGGCCAAGGATCACCAAAAAGGGGTCGACTTTATGGCCAAGGGCCATCGCCAAAAAAGAGGAGGTCGACCTTATGGCCAAGAGCCATCGCCAAAAATGAAGATGTCGACCTTATGGTCAAGAGCCATCGCCAAAAAAGAGGGGGTCGACCTTAAGGCGAAGGGCCGTCACCAAAAAAGAGGTGGTCGACCTTATGGCCAAGAGTCATCGCCAAAAAAGAGGAGGTCGGCCTTATGGCCAAGATCCATCGCCGAAAATGAAGAGGTCGACCTTATGCCCAAGGGCCATCACCAAAAAAGAGAGGGTCGACCTTATGTCCAAGAGCCATCGCTAAAAAAGAATGGGTCGACCTTACGGCCAAGGGCCTTCACCAAAAAAGAAGGGGGTCGACCTTACGGCCAAGGGCTGTCACCAAAGAAGGGTCGACCTTATGGCCAAGGGCCATCGCAAAAAAAGAGAGGTCAACCTTATGGCTAAGAGCCATCGGCAAAAATGAAGAGGTCGACCTTATGGTCAAGAGCCATTGCAAAAAAAGAGGGGTCGACCTTACGGCCAAGGGCCGACCCAAAAAAGAGGTGGTCGACCTATGGCCAAGAGCCATCGCCAAAAGAGAAGAGGCCGACCTTATGGCCCAGATCCATCGCAAAAAATGATGAGGTCGACCTTATGGCCAAGGGCCATCGCCAAAAAAGAGGGGGTCGACCTTGCGGCCAAGGGCCGTCGCCAAAAAAAAAGGGGTCGACCTTACGGCCAAGAGCCATTGCCAAAAAAGAGGAGGTCAACCTTATGGCCAAGAGCCATCGCCAAAAATGAAGGAGTCGACCTTATGGCCAAGGGCCATCGCCAAAAAGGAGGGGGTCGACCTTATGGCCAAGAGCCATCGCCAAAAATGAAGAGGTCGACCTTATGGCCAAGGGCCATCGCCAAAAAAGATGGGGTCAACCTTATGGCCAAGGGCCATCGCCAAAATAGAGGAGGCTGACCTTACGGCCAAAGGCTGTCACCAAAAAAGAGGGGGTCGACCTTATGGCCAAGAGCCATCGCCAAAAAAAGGGGGTCGACCTTACGGCCAAGGGCCGTCACCAATAAAGAGATGGTCGACCTTACGGCCAAGAGCCGTCACCAAAAAAGGGGGGTCGACCTTACGGCCTAGGGCCGTCACCAAAAAAGAGGGGGTCGGCCTTATAGCCAAGAGCCATCGCCAAAAAAGAGGAGGCCGACCTTATGGCCAGGGGCCTTTACCATAGAAGAAGAGTTCGACCTTGATCGAACGACGACGGTTTAATATTTTGACAAGTTCAAAATAACACCCTTTGAGGCCAAGGGCCTCCGCCAGGAAGAAGTTTTGATCTCGATCGAATGACGACAGGTTAATATTTTGAGAAGTTCGAAATAACTCTCTTTAAGGCCAAATACTCTCACTAAAAAGAAGAGTTCGACCTCGATCGAACGATTGAGGGCCAATATTTCGATAAAATTGAAATAATACCCTCTAAGGCCATGGGCCTTCACTTAAGAGAATTCGAAATGTCATTAAGGCCAAGTGCCGTCAGAAAATATAGAGGGAAAGAAAGACGGGGACTCGCCATGCAGGAATCTACCTTGCACCAAAGTCACGAAAAGCAAAAACATAGAAAAGTACACAGCGAATAACAACGAAAAATTCTTCTTTATACAAAGTCACTACGCAAATAGTTGCAGATTACATACGACTCGGATCAATGGTCAAAACAGATAGGTATCTTTTCACTCGGCATCACCATCGCCACTCTCTTCACCACCATCTCCAAGATATTCTCCCTCGGCATCGGCATCCTCAGCTGCAATCCATACTAGTCGACCTCCCCATCCGAATTTCTCGAACTACGATTAATGAAGTCCGCTCACCGAGCTCGACCAAGAGGCAACCTCGATAAGCGGAGGGACTAACTGTATGAGTCAAAATTAGATTAGAGAAATTCGGCACGAGGAGACATAAGGTCGTGGTTAGACAGGCCAAAGTCGGACCGTCATCAACAAGGCTAAGGTCGGACAGGCCGAGGTCGTGATGAAACAACTAGTCTGCTTTGCAATCCTCAAAAGGAATATTCCCTCTAATTGTACCTTTTTGTAGGATTTCCTATGGATACCCCCTTTATAAATACGAAGGGAGGACTTTTCCAAAAAGTGGGCTCTCTCCCCCTCCCTCTCCTTCTCTCTAGAAAATATGTAAACACATCTCTTGAAAGAGAAAAAGAGGATCTGTGATCCCGGAACTTCATGAGATCCAAAAAGGATGCTAAGATTCTTGTATTTGTCTATCATTCATCTTTATCTTTATCAAATGAAAGAGGATCTATTTCGCTCAAGATCGGATGAATCCTTTCCTTTATTTACATTTTATTGTTACTTAATATTACGTAATGCATCTTTCTTTATTATATTAAATCTGGCCATAATCGCCGCCACATTTATACTCGGCTATGTATTTTCTATTCATATTATTCATCTCGCATCTAGAGTTAACGTCTTTTGAGTCAAACACAGTCTTCTTTACTTCATTTAATCAACTTCCCTGATTAAATTCAGAGATCAAGACAAAGTTAGCTCAATCCATTGCCTAAGAAAAGTTACCATCTTTATTTTTCGTCTTTCTTTCTTTCTTTTTTTTTCCCATTCTGATCCTAATAAAAAAAAAGGGTAGAAAAGAAGACGAACTTTTCGTCCAATATTATATTAATGATAGCCAATTTCCCTCTTTAACTGTGGATTTTGAAGTTCAATGGTCTAGAACCAATTCAACAATTTCACCACAAAGTAACTGGTCGTGACATTTTTGCCTTAACCTAGTATAATCGTGATCAGCTCGTCACTTTGAGGTTTATACTAAACTTAGCATAGCTGCAGTCAAAAAACAAAATTAACTTAATATATAATGGATTCTAAGTTAGGAATGTTTATGGAGCTCTTACCCAAGAGTTGGTTTTCCTCCAGAATTTCATCCTAGTTGTCAAAGTTTTCATATATACGTACAAAATCGACTTTTTATTATTGACTACATGATGTGAATTATGATAGGTAACTCACAGTAAATAATTCTCTTTCGTTGCTTGTAAGACTAGAGCATTGTAATGTAGGAAGCTTTTTGTATCGAGTAGATTGAGTGGCTTTGATGTTTATCTTCTTGTCTTGAATTTTGAAAGAGATGTTTGGAAGTGGTGGTGGTATATTGGAATTGCCTGTGTTTGTTGTTGTTACGCAGCAACAACAACAGCAACAACAACAGCAACAACATACTCAGTATTATCCCACACCGTGGGATCTGTGGATGGTAATATGTACGCAGATCTTATCCTAACCTTATGAGGATAGAGAGACAATTTTCAATAAAAGCATAAATACCACATTAATGAAAACAAAGATAAGAAGGGACAGCACTAAAAAGTCATATAAAAGCAGAATAAAAACAAGACAGTAACGTAACCCATAATGAAAGAAAATAATGGTTAGTCATAAAAACCTACTACCAACAGAAAGCGAGACTGCGTGCCAATACTACTGTTATGACCACTCTAGACTACCTACTCAACTACCCTAATCCTCAACCTCCATACATTCTTATTAAGGGACATGTCATCGGTCAGATGAAACTGCGCCATGTCTTGCCTAATCACCTCTCCCCACCTCTTCTTTGGCCTATCTCTACTTCTCCGTAGGCCCTCTAATGTCAAACTCTCACACCTCTTCACCGAGGCGTCTGTGCTCCGCCTCCTCCTCACATGACCAAACTACCTAAGCCACACTTCCCATATCTTGTCCTCAATAGGGGCCACAACCACCTTGTCGCGAATAACCTCATTTCTGATCCTATCTAACCTGGTGTGCCCGCACATCCATCTCAACATCCTCATCTCTGCTACCTTTATCTTCTGGACATGAGCGCTCTCGACTGGCCAACACTCAGCCCCATACAACATCGTTAGTCTAACCACCACTCTGTAGAACTTACCCTTAAGTTTCGGTGGCACCTTCTTGTCACACAAAATACCGGAAGCGAGCCTCTATTTCACCCATCCTGCCCCAATACGATGGATGACATCTTCATCAATCTCCCCGTCCCCTGAATGATAGACCCATGGTACTTCAAACTCCCTCTCCTAGGGATGACCTGCGAGTCCAGCCTCACCTCCCTTCTCCTCCTTGAGCCTCGCCACTAAACTTACACTCCAAGTATTCTGTCTTGGTCCTGCTCAACTTGAAACCTTTAGATTTCAGGATCTATTTTCATACCTCTAATTGCGTGTTCATACCGTCTCGCATCTCGTCAATCATTACAATATTATCTGCAAATAACATGCACCACGACACCTCCCCTTGGACGTGGCGCGTCACTACGTCCATCACTAGAGCAAACAAAAAAGGGGTTGAGTGCCGACCCCTGATACAACCCCATCATAACCTGAAAATGGTCTGAGTCTTCACCTACCGTCCTTACTCGGATCTTTACTCCATCGTACATGTCCTTAATCAACCTAAGATTTACATACATCAAATAATACATGTCCCCACCCACCGTCCTGTGTCTTACGCAACTAAATCAAAATCTTGGCCAATCCACACACTACGAAACTTATTCATAAGTTTACTTACATCAAATAATGAATGCAAAAAATAAGTCGTGTACATAAATTTTTATCAAATATGTATTCTCACTCTAATTTGTGACTTTTTTTTAATTAAATTATTGGACTTTGCACTGAACATTATGTGCAAATAAATATTTTCTGACAATTAACAATGAATTCACATGCACTAGTGTCCCTGTTCCCTAATCACTCTTGTTCCATTTATGTTCCAGCGGGGTCATGTCACGTCTCACTCTCACCTACTTTATGTACATCGCATTTAAATCTTCATAATTTCATACTTTACAAAAACTAATATATTCTCTCTTTTTCATTCTTTATACATATAATTTTAGCGTTATCATCATACAAGTAAACGACTATAGCCACCAAGAAAGAATGAAATTAAGCAGAATGATAGTGTTTGATTAACTGTGTTAGTCAAATGAAATCATGATAACTACATTAGCTTAGCGTGCAATATTTCTAGCACGTTGAGGAATTTATACGGGTAAAGTTGATAAATAACAGGTGGATGCTTGATGAGTTGACACGTGAAAGTAAAGACAGGTAAGGTTTAAATCAGAAAATAGTTGGCACCGAATACAAACATGTGACCGGCATTGAATAAGTTCCAAAGGCATTGGAAGCGAGAACGAATATTTGAAAGAAAGACATCAGAAAAGACAATATTCAATAAGCAGCCGTTACAAAGAATCTTTCTATTCATGTTTCAACTGTTATGCAGCCATCAAAAGGCATTTTATTCACATTAAAGAAAAGCTCGATTTGGGGATCTTATCTCCCCGAATAGAGTTATAAATAGGAGAATTTGTATTCATAATAGGACATGAAAAAATCATCCGTACACAACAGCTAAAAGCTGCTCTTATTCTATCACACTACTCTCTTTCTTTTGTTCTTGATATTACTCTAATTATTGCTTTCGGAGAAGCTAATTCTGCAATCAGACTTGTATTTTCGTCGTGTTATTTTAATAATCTCATTTCCGGTCTTAATTATTTTATATTCTTGGACCAAATTAATTCACGTGTCTATAAACTACATTACAAATTCAATTGTACCATTATACAGGTAAACAGTTGTTACACCTCATATTTTCGTAAGTAAAAATATGTCGCAAGTCAATTGATGTATGCTCGAAAATTAGATCATCTTTGAAAGTACACAAATTAAGTTAACCATGTTACTTTGAAGGTTAAAAATATTTAAGATCATGAACTGCAAATACCAAGAGGGTTAGAAGGTTTAGAAGCTAAACAAATCAAAGAAAATATATTTCGTCGAAATGGCAAGCTGGGAATGTTATAACTCGTCTTTTTGGGTGATACTAGGGTGATCGACATGCTATGGAGGTGATATTATAAAGAATTTTAGCTGTATTATAGTCGTGTGTTAAGTTTTCAAGTCAAACGAGTTAGGAAACAAAAGTCGACAAAGGTTGTCGCAAGTTATATTTTGGTGATTACTCTTGTTTTTGGGGATCATCTAGTTTTAGAAAAACTCTACCGAAATTTTTGAAAACTCGAAGGGTTGGCAAATCTTGAGTAAATTAAACATAGTATCTCATGCACATACACAGTTTCTTTCTAAAATAGGAATAGGTTCCTCCCTCCAACTTATGGACGATGAGCGTCAAATCACAATTGTGATTCCATTTATGATTTCTTTCATGATCTCTTGAGTCTGTATGATATTGCTACATGTATTATACCTCACACATGCTTACATTATTTATTCTAGGGAGATATAGCTCATAACACCAGTGAGGCACATTGATTATATGCTGTGGGAGATAGCCCATAATACCAGCAAGGCATATTGATTATATGTTAGGGGAAGATATCCCATAATGCCAATGAGGCCTATTGATTATATGTTGGGGGGAGATAGCCCATAATACTGGTCTAGCCTATTGATTATATATTTACCTGATGGGGGATATAGCCCATAACACCAGTCAGACATGTTATGTATGCGTATATAGCTATAATTTGCATTGCATGAATATAAATGAGTCTAGTTCAGTTTTATAGTTACCTGATTGGGGGGATATAGCCCATAACACCATACAGGTACCAATTAAGGTAGTTCTTCACTTTCAGCACAATTTTAGCTTAAACTTCGGTTCAGTTATAGATCAGTTGCTAGTTCAGACTCTTGTTTAGCTTTCAACTTATATTCAGATTCTATCTCACAGTCATACTTTAGTATGCTTTATATATGCTTTCCACCCTACATATATTGTACAAGTCATATTCACGTCCATTACGGGGCATTGCATTTCATGTTGCGCAACATTTGAGCCATATCAGTACACCATCCACGAGCTATTTGAGTCACTTTAATTACTCCCGAAGTTACTTATCTTTTAGTATGTGTACAGTTAGCTAGTCTAGGTATGAAGTGGCCCTGTTTCGTCCAGTACTTTTTCAATTCAGTACTTCTAGACGCCTGTAGATATATACCTGTACCGTTAGTATATTTTTATATATTAGCTTGTGTTAGCCTTGTCAGCTTTCCAGATTATACAGTTCTTATCAGCTATGCTTATGCTTGTTTAGTTTGTCCGTTTATATTCATAATTGGTAGATTATCATCAAGTTTAGTGATGATTGACACTTAGTGTTTGTTATCTATCGTGACCCTAGGTTGGGTTATGACAAATATAGTATCAGAGTAGTTCAGTTGTAGGGTGTCTACATGCTATGTCTAGTAGAGTCTTGTTTCTGGGTGTGTTGCACGCCACACTTATAAACAAGAGGCTACAGGTCATTATAAGATGGTTGTTCTTCCTTCTTCTCTAGATCATGCAATAGAGATATGTTATAATAATTTAGCCTTCTGAAGAAATGTTTTATATGTAGTGATGCCGCCGAAGAGACTTAGAGCTGTGCAGAAGGGAAAAGTAGTAGATGGTTAGGGTAGTAGCAGAGTACCCCCTGAGTTAGATAAGCAAGAGGAGTCCAAACATGAGGTTCCATCCGGAGCTTCATAGGCTCCAGATACATGGCGGAAGTTCTCAGAGGCATTCCTCCATCATTACATACCTACAGAGACATGTAGAGCACAATTGGATCAGTTCCTGACATTGAGACAAAGGGGTAAGAGTGTTTCAAAATACAATTTCACTTCAATTCTTTAACAACATTTTGCTCCTGCAGTTGTATCAGACATGGAGAACATGGTACATAGGTATGTAGAAGGACTTGGTCCTAATTTAATGAGTGTATGACTATATCTATGAAGTTAGTTGTGAACATTTCACTTATCCAAGCATTCGCCGTAGCACTTGAGGAAAGGAAACAAAAGCAAAGGGCTGACAGAGTTAGAAGCTCAAGCAAGAGCGACAGAATATACGATACAAGATTTAAAGGTAAGTATGCTAAGGTGAAGAAGGTACAAGATACTCAATTAAAGAAGGTTGTGAATAGTGTAGACTTCATATAGAGGGCTAGAAGCTATGTGATTCAATATTAAAAAATTATGGTGGTGTTGTCAGTAGCATATTTTCTAGCCTATATTTCCAGGTACCGAGAGGTCTAGTTATGGGAGTAAATAAGAGTTAGAGGTGATGTGATGTCTCTCTTAGGGTTATAGAATAAAATAAGAAAATCTATGTTGCTAGCAAGATTAAATGAATGTTGCGAATAATATGAATACATACGTGTAGGTCGTAAGCTAAAGTATGGTATAACAACAAGATTTTAGGTAGATAAGAGTATGGATTAGAAAAAGGTGAGTGAGAAGGTGACGAGAATAGGTAAGGCATCAGGATTAAGCCCATAAAAACAAGAGAGCTAATGGTTTCCGTAAGTTATAGAAAGCTGAGTAGCCTGAATGAACTTACAGCAGTTTAAGGCTAGGAACATTTCAAAGAGATGGTATACTACCCTGACAGTAGAATAAGAGTGTAGTTGTGATAAATGATAATAGGATGACGTTTGGGCCTTCGATTAAATAATGATCTAAAGAGAAGGGATCTCATGAATTTCACGGGATTAGAATACCTCCCATAAGATAAATCACATTGAGATGCTATAATTTACAATTATTGAAGTATAATATCATTCCTAGGTGGATCTAGCAAATAACTTCATATGTTCCCCAATGAGATATAAGTCCTAGTGACACATAAGAGGTTTCAAGTTTTCAGTGATAGATTATAGATCAAAATTAATGTGAGTCAACAATATATGGATAGATTCAAACGTATGAGATGAGATTAGGCTATCATTCTTAAAATAAACAGTAATAAGAGAGCACTAAAGGACTTAGATTTATACGTATAAGATAAAGATAAGCTATGATAGATTAACTTAGAGTTGGTTAGAAGACCTCAGTAATAATAAATTGAAGTAAATGTTATTGTATAATATGACCTACCTAGATGTAGTAACGATAGCTGAGGCTATGAAACAAAATGTGGCAATTCGTAAGTTCGACAAAGTACCAAGAGAAGAACTTCAGTACACTTATAGATGCCTAGAGTTTTGTATATGTCCACAAGTTGAGAGGAAAAAGTAAAAAAGAGTCGCCTAGGTGTACGCACAAGGACATAATCCTACATGTTGCATGACAGACGCTAGCAACAGTTATGAGAGTGGAAGAATTCTGATCACGGGTCGTGGTCTTAGAAAGAGGCCTAAAAGGGGGGATGTCGTGGCCTTTGGATTTATTCACAGACCAAATGCATAGATGGAAATGACAGCATAAAAGTAT
>MU752858.1:0-26319 GCA_026770625.1 Nicotiana glauca | reverse complement strand
GGGGGGGGGGGGGGATGATGTTACACCCCATATTTTCTTATGTAAAAATATGTCGTAAGTCAATTGATGTATGCTAAAAAATTAGATCATCTTTGAAAGCACATAAAGTAAGTTAATCATGTTACCTTGGAGGTTAAAAATATTTAATATCATGAACTACAAGTACCAAAAGGGTTGGAAGGTTTAGAATCAAAATAAATAGAAGAAAATATGTTTCGTTGAAATGACAAGCTGGAATGTTATAACTCATACTTTATGGTGATACTAGGGTGATTAACATTATACGGAGGTGATATTATAAGGTATTTTATCCGTATTATAGTTGTGTATTATGTTTTGATGTCAAACGAGTTAGGAAACAAAAATCGACAAAGGTTGTCGCAAGTGAGGTTCATAATTTGACTTACAATTTAGGCCTAATGTTACTGAGCATTTCTCTTAAATTAAAGGGAATTATAGTGTGATACACCCAAAAAATTTAATATCTATGAGCCTAGTTTTTAATTCATTAAACCGTTCATCGATATGACATCGTAGTGAAAGCATATTTGCATTTTCGCGAGACTGCGCAAGCAGTTACCTTTGGGACCCATAAGGTGGTTGAGAATTATCTTGATATTTAAAGTTCTAGACTTCGTCCCTAAGGCTCATTTCAACCCAATTCAGACCTAACAAGTATCTCTATAAATACTAAATATATCCTTAGGGTTTTAAGCAATTCCTTCATCCGCAACTCAAAATCAAGACGTGTACAAATCAACGCGATCCTTAGAACATAGGTAAGACTTTGCTGTCCTCCTTTATGCTTATAACTCATATTTTGGAAAGAGATTTGTGTTAAGGAAGCTTTTCACCTATGTATTTTAGTTATACGAGCATAATTAAGGTTGTGTATCAAATGAAACATAGTTTGAGAGCAAGAACACAAGAGGTAAGTGGGGTTTTCATTTTATTTTTGGCATGATTTGGCTTAGCTATGTTCTATCCTTTCTTCTTGATCTTTTAAGTTTTTTTCAAGGGAAATATAAGCATGTATTATATATTTGTATATTTTTCAATTCCATATGTGAATTATGGAAGAAAATATTTTAGGTTGGAACTTCAAAACACAACAAAAATAAAAGGGCAAGTCACCCATTTGCCTCTTCCATCCGGACTTTCGTTTGTTCCACTCCTTAGATGTTTCCTAACCCCCATATATATATATATATATATATATATATATATATATATATATATATATTTATCAGGTGTTTATGTTTAGATTGTTCGAAATCAAATTTAGACTTCATGTCACAAATTAGATACTATGAGTCTACATTACATTCACAGTTCCGTTTTGTTGATCGTTTGACACTATAGTGGATAACTGGATTTTCCTTAGTTTGATATTATCATCTTGTTTGGGTATCCATTCCCATATTTATTTTGCTTCTTGCTATTGTTTTTTGGGATCATCTAGTTTTAGAAAAAATTTTGCCGAAATTTTTGGAAATTCGAAGAGTTCGACAAATCTTGAGTTCCTTGGTTTTATTATGATTATAGAAGGATGCTAATTATTTAATTAACCTTATTACCTCATGTACATACTCAGTTTCTCCCTAAAATGGGGTTAAGCACCTCTGTCCAACTTATGGACGCCGAGTGTCAAATTACTTTTGTTATTCCGCTTATGATTTTCTTCATGATCTCTTGAGTCAATATGGTGTTGCCACATGTGTTATGCCTCATACATGGTTACATTGATTATGTTGGGGAAATATAGCCCATAACACAGGCTAGGCACATTGAATATATATTGGGGGAGATAGCCAATAACGCCAGTGAGGCCTATTGATTATATTCTTGGGGGAAATAGCCCATAACGCCTGCACGGCCTATTGATTATATTATAGGGAGATAGCCCATAATACTAATTGGTCCAATTGATTATATATTTGCCTGATTGGGAGAGAGCCCATAACACCAGTCAGGCATGTTATGTGTGTGTATGTAGCTACAGTTTGCATTACATGACCATGCATAAGGCTGGTTTAGTTTTACAATTACTTGATTTGGGGGCTACAACCTATAACATCAGACAAGTACCAGTTTAGATAGTTGTTTAGTTTCAACGCAGTTTCAGCTTATACTTCGGTTCTGTTCCAGATCAATTTCTAGTTCAGACTCTTGTTTAGCTTTAAGCTTATATTCAGATTTCCATCTTACAACCATATTTTAGTATGCTTTACATATCCTTTCTACTCTACATACTTTGTACATATCATACTCGCGTCCCTTCCGAGGAACTGCATTTCATGCCATCCAAGTACAGATAGATCAGTGTTTGAGCCACATCAGTAGGCCATCCACCAGTTGTTGGAGTCAATCAGCTTACTCCACAGTTACTTACATTTTAGTACGTGTATAGTCAGATAGTTTGGGTATGAAAGGGCCCTATTTCATCTAGTACTTTTTTAGCTTAGCACTCCTAGAGGTTTGTGGATATGCACACGTGCAGTTAGTATATTTTTATATGTCAGCTTATGTTACCCTTGTCAGCTTTCCATACTATGCAGTTCTTATAAGCATTGCTTATGGTTGTTCACTTTATCCGTTTATATTCATGATTAGTAGAATATCAACAAGTTTTGTGATGATTGGCACTGAGTGTCGATTATTCGTTGCGGCCCTAGGCTGGTTCGTGACAATAGTTTGGCCCCACCATGCGGCATATATGATTGTGTAATTACTTTGATCCATTCATCTGTTACTAACGCACTTTGATTCCTTTCTGTAGTAAAAGAAAAATTACATATGGAATCTAATGATGTGAACAATTCTTACAATGTTGGAACACACAACGAGCGTGAGGATGTATTCCTGCATGATGATTCAACTAGTGAAACTCACAACGAAGGAGATGAAACAACTCCGGTTCGCGAATAACAAAATCCTTGGCATGTGAAAATTTCAACTCCTGATGATATGAATGTTGAACATGTTATTGAAATGGTCAAAATTTAAGGGAGTAACAAAGGAAAATTATAAAGCATCTCTCAAGACAAGACCGGGTAATGCTGGAGTTGAAGCGAGCACTTTTAGTTAATTCCAATGACTCCAATGGACATATTCGAGTTCCTCCAAGCGTGACTACAAATAAAACAGTGTAAAGAAATGGTAACATCAGGGAGGTTTTAGGTTTTAATTACAATGAAACAGGTGGTGTTGGTAGTGTATCCATAAATGTAAACAACACTAGTGATCCTTTCAAAACTGAGTTCATGAGATTCCTGATGGAAATGAATGAACGGATGGACCAAAATTTTAAAGAATTCCATGCCCGAATTGATCAGATCCCAGGAGCACCACCGGTGTTGAAGGGTCCAAATTCAAAGAAGTATACACAATTGCCATTCAAACCAAGTACGACCCCGAAACTTATTTCTAAAAGATTAAAGATACCTAATATTCCGAAGAATAATGGGACTTTGGATCTATAAGAGCATATCACAACTTACTCTACGGCTGTAAAGGAAAATGGCTTAGCCCCGCACGAGATTAAATGTATCTTGTTGAAAAAATTTGGCGAAACACTAATGAAGGGTGATTTAATATGGTATTCTCTTTTACCTGAGCATTCAATTGATTTTTTGAAATGCTTGCAGATGTATTCATTAAAGCTCATATTGGGGCAAAGAAAGTCCAAGCTAGGAAGCATACATATTCAGAATCTCTCAAGGAGAATATGAACTATTGAGAGAGTTCGTAATTCGATTTTAAAAGGAGAGGATGTTATTGTCGCAATACTAAAGGAGTGGGCTATTGAAGTGTTCACTAAAGGTCTCAATACACTGAGATCCGATGCCTCCAAAAAATTGAAGGAAAGCTTGTTGGAATTTCAAGCAACAACGTGGATGAATGTCTACAAGCGTTATAAATCAAAATTCATAATCGAAGATGATAAAAACTCTTCGGTGTCAGCTAAGGGTCACAATCGCGACTGGAATCAGGAAAAGTTTAAAACTGATTTCAATACGGACCAGATATCTTCCAAGAGTCATTTCTAGCCTTACAAAAAAGTTGGTGGTGTTGAAACAAAGGATTTTAGGCTTCGCAAAAGTTTGTTTCTAAAAAAAAGGTGGATCGTGGTCAGAATAATAGAGCTTTATAGGAGTAGTAACTTTCAAGGTCTTGTGATTCAGCATGCCCCCAATTTTTCGGTTTAACTTCAATGACAACTTGGTTGAACTGGTGTCAGCTGTGAGAAACATTAAGAATACACGTTTTTTATAACTAATTTGATCCGATCCTAGTTAAAGGGATCCTAATTTATGGTGTAAATTCAATAGAATGCATAGTCACAGGACTGGGGACTGCCGGCACCTTCGTAAAGAGGTTGCAACATTATTAAAGTATTGTCACCTTGGAGAATTTCTAAGTTATCGGCCTAAAAATTATTATGGGAGAAGTCGAGATATTGCTGAACCATCTAAGCTGGCTGCAGGGTCACCTCGATTAACAATAAACATGATCTTTGGTAGTGTTGAAGTAAATGGAGTGACACTTTCAGTAGCAAAGAAAACAAAGATATTGGTAACTCATGGCAATAAGATCCGTGAAGATAATTAAATCACCTTCATGGAAGAAGATGCTGATGACCTTATTTTACCATAAAATGATGCCCTGATAAACAAACTTAATGTTTTAGATTTCAAAATTAAACGTGTGTTGGTTGATTCAGGTAGTTTTGCCAATATCCTTTACTTGAGAGTTTTGGAGCAAGCAAAGTTGACTGAAAACATAGTTCCGCCAACAAACCTTTTGGACGGGTTTAATTTAATAAGTATAAAAACCCGAGGAGATATCTTACTACCTACGAATGCCGAAGGTGTAACAAAGACCACTTTGATTGAAGTGGTGGATGGGGATATGGTGTGCAATGCAATCCTTGGATGACCTTGCATTCATAATATGAAGGCGGTGCCATCAAATTATCATCGATTGTTGAAATTACTAAAACTGTAGGGAATAAAGAAAATTACAGGTGATCAACCTGTAGCAAGGGAAATGAATGAAGTAACTCTATCTAGCAACAAGGCAAAAGGAAACAACAAATAACAACTATAGTAACCTATGTCCTCTTCCATTCCGATTGAAATTGATGGGGAAGAGGATTCATTAAAATTTTGTCAGGTGCTTAGATCTTTCCTAACACCGGACGAAATCGATTCTACAAAGTCCACCATGGAGAAATTGGAACAAATCCCTTTGTTCATGGGGTTCCCGGACAAGAAGATTTACCTGGGAATGAGATTAAATCCCGAACTCAAGCTTAAGATTATTGATATTTTGAAAGCTAGTTTTGATTTCTTGCATGGTCTCATTATGACAAGTATCCCACTATATATGGTTGTCCATAAATTAAGCTTGGTTCCTAATTGCCCGCTGGTGAACCAAAAGAAACGACCGATAGCTGAGGTCAGAAACAAGTTTGTTAGAAATAAGGTAACCCGGTTATTGATTATAGGTTTAATTTGTGAGGTAAATTATCTTGACTGGATAGCTAACGTAATAATTGCTCCTAAAAAAATATTAAATTTAGGATGTATGTGGATTATAAAGATTTGAATAAGTCATGCCCTAAATACTCTTTTTTATTGTCGATAATTGATCAAATGATAGATGTTACGATCGGGCATATGTTAGTGAGTTTTCTTGATGTGTATTTCTGGTATAGTTAAATTAGGATGCACCTAGAGGATCAAGAAAAAGCCCCGTTCATCACACATTTTTGGCACTTATTTCTATAATATGATGCCTTTCGGGCATAAGAATGCCGGACCTACTTACGAGAGGTTGGTTAATAAAATTTTCAAATAGCAAATTTGTAAAACTATGAAAGTTTACATAATGATATGTTGGTTAAGTCTCTTAATGTAGGAAGTTATTTGACTCATTTACAAGAGACGTTCAACATTTTGAGGACATATGACATGAAGTTCAACTCGAAAAATGCACTTTTATCTTTTCGAGGTTTACTTCAACTCGAAAAAAATTCAGGGGTTTTGGTTTCTGAAGAAGGAATTGAAGTAAACCTCAAAAAGATAAAAGCCATCGAGGATATCCTTGAACAATTGACAAGTGTAAAGGTTGACCGACAGGTTGGCGGCCCTAAGATAGTTTATATCAAGGTCTTCAAAGAAATTCCAGCATTTCTCTTCTCTCTTGAAAAACAAGAATGATTTCGTGTGACTCCAAAATGTCAGCAGGCATTGAAAGAACTAAAAAGGCACTTGTCCAGCCTTCCGTTAATGTCCAAGCCGAAGGAAGGTAAACAATTGCTACTTTGTTTAGCGATTTTAGAAGTTGGGGTGAGTGCAGTCTTGGTTCGGGAGGAATAAGGTACACAATTTACTATTTATTTTCTTAGTTAAATTTCATTAGGAGTGGAGACAAGCTATCCACACCTGGAAAAGTTGTCTCTAGCTCTCGTAACTGCCTCTCCAAAGCTTAGACATTATTTTTAGTGCTGCCCAATAGCTGTTGTGATGAATTTTCCCTTGAGGAACATCCTTCATAAACCTGAATTGCTAGGTGAATTGGCTAAATGGGTGGTAGAAATTAGTGAATTTAATATATAATATAAACCCTAGACAGCTATCAAGTCACAAGTTTTGGTCGACTTCATGGCTAACTTTCGTCCGGGAATGATGCCTTTGGTTGCTAAAGAAGCAGTTTTGGTGTCAGAAACTATCTCCGATGTATGGACCTTATTTACGGAAGGAGCCTCCAATGTAAAGGGGTTTGGTCTCGGAATATTGCTAATCACTCCTTCGGGAGAAACCTTGAGATATGCCATTAGAACAATACATTTTACTAACAATGTGGTCGAATACGGGGCTTTGGTTGCAAAACTTGAAATATCCTGGAGATTAGGCTCCGATGTAATTGAAATAAAGTGCAATTTCTAATTGGTAGTAAGTTAGGTATATGGAGTCTTTGACACCAAGGAGGAACAGATGCAGTAATACTTGAATAAGGTTCAAGTGTTGCTTTCTGTTAAGAGGATGGTCGACAATCCACATCCCAAAAGAAGAGGCATGTGCATTGGCTAATTTAGGGTCGTCCATGGAAATGAAAGGTGCCAATTCCGATGTGTTCGTTCAACTGTTGCATTAGGTATTGAATGTTGATAGATATTGTGAAGTCAACTCAACCAACCTAATTTATGATTCGATAAATGAGTATATAGAGTATTTAAAGCATGGAAAATTAACTGAAGACCCGAATGCATCCGGGCACTACGAACTGAGGCTGCCAGTTATTGCCTTGTTGATGGATAACTGTACTGAAGATCATTTTAAAGACCTTTGGCTCGATATTTAGGGACATCAGAGGCTAATTATGTGATGGGAGCAATTCAAAAAGGGGTCTGTGAAAATCATTCAGCTGCGGATTCTTTGGCTCTTAAATTAATAAGAGCTGGTTATTATTGGCCACGAAAGGAACAACACTCGAAGGTATTTGTACAAAAATATGATGAGTGTCAACGTCATGTGTATTTAGTGCATCAACCGGCAGAGCTTTTACATGCGGTGGTGTCACTATGGCCTTTTATGAAATGGGGGATGGACATAGTTGGCCTCTTATCTCAAGGGCCCGGGCAGGCAAAATTTCTTTTGGTTTAAATTGATTATTTCAGTAAATGAGTTGAAGCATGTACTTACAAAAAGATTTGAGAGCGAGAAATGATTGATTTCATATGGGATCACATCATTTGTCGTTTTGGAATACCAAAAGAAATTTCTTGTGAGAATGGGCCACAATTCATAGATTCCAAAATGTCACGACCACAGTTCGCCCTTCGTGAACATGTCGTGATGGCACCTACTCCCTACGACTAGGTAAGCCTAACAATGCGAAAATAACATAACTTGCGGAAACAAATAATTAAAACTGAACAAACTAGAAGGAGAATTGTATACAAATGCCGCTCGGCATATGCAACTCAATAATGCAGAAGTCTACAATATCATCCCAAAACCCAGAAACTCATGGGAACACAAGCTAACGGAAGGTAAAACACTGCTCTAACTCCGGAATGTCTAAAACAACTGTACGGAAGAAAAGCTAACTACTAAAGCTAGAATAAGATAGAGTCTCTTGGTCTGCGGACGCGGCATATGTACCTCAAAGTCTCGGCTATATCTCTCCGCCTCGAGGATAATACGCCTGGGTAGAGCTACCTGGATTTGCACATGAAAAACATGCACAGAAGGGGTATGAGTACACCACAACGGTAATCAATAAGTGCCAAGCCTAACCTCGGTTGGGTAGTAACGATGAAGGTCAGGGCCCTACGGAGAATAAACATAATAGTAAGTCTTGCAACAGCATGAAATAAACAGAAATAATAAGTACATCTATGAAGTAAGACAGGTTATACAAGGCAACAATTAACACTCAAAGAATAAGGTAACACGGAGTAAAACAACTCAATATCAATACCAACAACGAGGATCTCACAGGGTACCGTCCTGTAGTCCATTTCATCAACTGTCCAAGGAGCTCCTGTGATACCGTCCCGTAGTCCATCATATGAGTATATCCGAAGGATCTCCTGGGATACCGTCCCATAGTCCAACTATTAATGTGCAGGGGGAATCTATCGAGAATCGAATCCGTAGTCCCAAAGTAAATATGCAGGGGGGATCTATCGGGATTCAAACCCGCAGTCCCGAAGTAAATATGCAAGGTGATCTATCAGGAATCGAACCCGCAGTCCCAAAGTAAATATGCAGGGGGGTCTATTGGGAATTAAATCCGCAGTCCCAAAGTAAATATGCAGAGGGATCTATCAGGAATCGAACCCGCAGTCCCAAAGTAAATACACACTAACAGTAAGAAGATAGTAAGAAACGGAGTTTAATACCAAGGCAATAGGGAATTTCTAGCCTAACATGCTTCACGTAAAGCAAACAAAAGCAATTTAGGTAGATAGGCAATTAAGTTAACTAAGCATACTTTTCTAAACTAACACAGACTATATTTCTAAGTAGAATAACGTAGGTAAGAAGAAACACTCAGTCTAAATACTTAAATGGAAAAATCGAATTTTTAGCAATTAGCTCAAGTACGCGCTCGTCACCTCACGTGCAAGGCATTCAGTTACCAAATATCATATCCTAAGGGGAAAGGTCCCCCACACAAGGTTAGACAAGCCACTTGCCTCGAACCGACTCAAAATCAACTAGAAACCACGCTTTTGCCACAGTATCCAACTCCAAATGGCCCAAATCTATTCAATTCAATTACATATCATAAATAACTGATTCTACTATTTAATTTAAAGCTAAGACGCGAAATTAGGTAAAATAACTAAAATGTCCCTCAGTCCAATGTCTCGGAACCGGATAAATTTTACATTTTCAGAACCCTCGTAGTCTTACGAATCTAACCACATCAAAATCTCTCAAATCAACGGTCAAACGCCCACTCAAAACTCAATAATTTGGTCTATGAGGTTTTACCCATCTTTCATTCAAAAATCTGAAATTAAGGAGGAATTCGCGATTAGATTAGTGGGTTTTAAGCATAAGAGAGTAGAGAATCGTTATCCAGTCGTTGCCCTAAAAAATCCCTCGAAATTTCTCCCAAATCCGAGATCCCAAGCTTTTGTTTTGATAAAAATGGCTAACCCTTGGTTTTGAATTGTTTATAATTGTCCAGTCATTTAATGCATCGTGAACGCGGAAGTAGGATCGCGTTCGCGAAGAATTAAAAGTGAAGGCTGTAAAATTTCCCCTTCGCGAACACCTGGAATGGTATGCGAACGCGAATGCCTGGACTGGCAGCGCTATGCAAACGCGACAAGAGTAACGCGAACGCGATGAATAAAATGGGCTCAGTCCCCTTCCCCATGGCCAAATTAAACTATGCGAATGCGATGGATAGGCTGCGAACACGAAGGACGAAACTATAGGGCTTCGTGAATGCGGGTCACTGGACGCGAACACGTTGAAGAAATTTGTCCTCCTCCCAGATTACACTATGCGGACGCGTGGAGAAGGACACGAACGCGAAGAAGAAGAAGGCCAGAGCTACGCGAACATGATAGGAGCACCGTGAACGCAAAGAAGGAATTGGACCTGCAACTGCTGAAGGATTTTCTGCAACTTTTCACAACTTCAAAATGCTCCATTGAGCACCCGAAACAGACCCGAGGCATCTGGGACCTCAACTAAACCTACAGACATATCCCATAACATTATTCAAACTTGCACCAACCCTTAAACCACCTAAAACAACGTCAGAAACTCGAATTAACCAATGATTTAAGCCTAAGAACTTCAAATTCTCTCGAAACATGCTTTCGATCAAAAACCTAACCAAACCACGTCCGAATGACCTGAATTTTACACACACATCCCAAATGACATGATGGAGCTACTGCAACTTCCGGAATTCCATTCCAACCCTTGGATCAAAATCTCACTATCGGACCGGAAACTTAAAAAATTCAAACTTCGGCATTTCAAGCCTAAAGTAGCTACGGACCTCCAAAATACGTTCCGAACACGTTTCCAACCCCGAAATTACCTAATGGAGCCAACGGAACCATCAAATTTCCATTCCGAGGCGAGGTTCACACTATATTGGGTACGGTAAACTTTCCAACACTTAAGCTCTCATTTAGGGACTAAGTGTCCCAATACTCTCCGAAACTCAAAACCGAACATCCCGACAATTAAAATTAGCAGAAATAAACTTGGGAAAAGTAGTTAATAGGGGATTGGGGAGTTAATTATTAAGACAACCGGCCGGGTCATCATATCCTCCTACACTTAAACATTCGTTTGTCCTCAAATGAGCATCGAGACATACCTGAAGTAGTGAAAAGATGAGGGTAACTGCTGCGCATATCCTGCTCGGTCTCCCAAGTCTCTTCCTCAGCCGGATGACCCTACCACTGGAAGTTTACCGACGCAATGATCCTTGACCTCAACTTTCTAACCAGCCTACCCAATATTGCCACTGGCTTCTCAACATAGGATAGATTCTTGGGATTCTTGTCCGGCTAGACTGAACTGAAATCCAACATGTACGACAGACCACTATTATATCTCCGGAGCATCATAACATGAAATATCGGGTGAACTCCTACCAAGCTGTGAGGTAAGGCAAGTTCATAAGCAACCTCCCCAACACATCTTAATATCTTAAAAAGGGCCAATAAACCTCGGCCTCAACTTTCCCTTCTTTTCAAATCTCATAATGCCCTTCATAGGCGAAACCCGAAGTAGAACCGTTCTCCAACCATATAGGAAACATCACGAACCTTCTGGCCCACATAGCTCTTCTGTCTGGACTGGGCTGTATGGAGTCTATCCTGAATCACCTTAACCTTCTCCAAGGCATTTCGGACCAAGTTTGTGCCCAGTAATCTAGCTTCATCCAGCTCGAACCGGAGATCTGCACTGTCTACCATATAAAGCCTGATACCATACCATCTGAATGCTGGACTGATAGTTGTTATTGTATGTGAACTCCGCCAACCACTCCGAAGAATAGGTAGCACACACAGGAATAAAATGAGCGGACTTGGGAAAACAATCCACAATCACCCAAATATCATCGAACCTTCTCAAAGTCCGTGGGAGCCCAATTATAAAGTCCATAGTGATCTGCTCCCGCTTCCACTCCGAAAATCTCTATCCGCTGAAACGATCCACCCGGTCTCTAGTACAAATTATGATCCTTCTGCCTGAAAAGATACTGCAAACTCCGGAGATCAATATAAATCTCACAAGGCACATCATACAAATAGTGATGCCAAACCTTCAAGGTGTGAACAATAATAGCTAACTCAAGGTCGTGGACAGGATAATTCTTCCCATGTACCTTCAACTGTCTGGACGCGTAGGCATTCACCCTACCATCATGCATCAATATCGTTCCAAGGCCAATCCTTGAGGCATCACAATAGACAGTATAAGACCCCAAACTTGTAGGCAATATCAAAACTGGGAATATAGTCAAAGTTGTCTTGAGCTTCTAAAAGCTCGCCTCACACTCTTCTGGGTCAATGTGGCCATAGGGGCTGCAATCGATGAGAACCCCTTCACAAAACGACGATAGTAATCTGCTAAGCCAAGGAAACTACGGATCTCTATAGCTGAGGATAGTCTGACCAACTCTGTATGTCCTCTATATTCTTCAGATCCATCTGATTACCCTCACTCGACACCACGAGGCCTAAGAATGCCACTAAATCCAATCAAGAGTCACATTTCAAGACCTTAGCATATAACTTCTTATCTCTTAGAGTCTAAAGCACAATCCTTAGATGTCACTCATGATCCTCCCAACAATGACAAATGAGTCAAGATATGGCCGGAATACACTGTGCATCAAATGCATAAAGGCTGCTGGGGCATTGATTAGCCCAAATGACATAAAAAGGATCTCATAATGACCATACTGAGTCTTGACAGCAGCCTTTGGGATATATGGCTCCCGAATCTTCAACCGATGGTAACCTGACCACAAGTCAATCATAGTAAACACTTGTGCATTCCTGAAGCTGGTCAAATAGATCATTAGTACGAGGCAAAGGATAACGGTCCTTTACTGTAACCATTGGTCCTTTACTGTAACCATTGGTCCTTCACTGTAACCATTGTTCAACTGGCGATAATTAATACACATATGCATAGAACTGTCCTTTTTCTTCACAAACAAGACAGGATCATCCCAAGGTGATACACTGGACCGAATAAAACTCTAATCAAGCAAATTCATATAACTTATCCTTCAACTTAACTGAAGGTCTCACCTCATCCTTAGTCCATAACCTTAGGACATGACCCAAACTTCAACATCTGACATTCCTCATAGGACCCGAGTTCTACATCATCACGCTGCATTTGTCTTATTTTAACACACTTCAACTCGTAATACCACTTAAGTACTTCAATATTTTTTTCCTGGATGTTACATTTTCCCCCACTCAGGGTCATTCGTCCTCAAATACACAACATAACTTTTCTCTTTCTTCACACATCTTAATATCCCAAAAATTCTCTAACTCCCAAATTTTTCAAAAATTTCGGTAGAGTCTTCCCTATAATTGGGACTATCCACCTGTTAGAGTAACACCCAAACAACTCCTAACAACATATCCATAACTCAACAAATTACCACAATGTACATATCAACAATGCTAAACTCTATATTACAAGTACGACATTATCATGATGATATTTGGACATGAAACACATCATATGTATGCCCATAACCACGTCTCTGGCCATAATAGTTGTCCATAACTCACAATATTGCCAATTATCCTTATGTTAACAAACATCTCATTTCATGCCTCCACTTTACTCACAACGAGGCATGGAGGCCTCATAATTACTTACTCGAATGAACGAGTCACATTTATCGCCACCTAGGCACCCATCTCATAGAAAAACTCAATGTTTACAATACAAACAATGGCTGGATATAAATAGAAAATGTACAAGAGTTGTCAAATAAGCCTAACAGGAAAGACTCCATATTAAAATATAGTACATTTTTTTCATAAACGGAGAATTTTAAACACATAAACTTTTTACCGCCAGGACCTCGTCCTTATATAACATCCACCGTAGCTTGTAACCCAGTTTAAAATATTTCACATTATATAAAAATGTGAGAATCTCGTCCTCAACTCTGAATCACAAGTATTTGCATATTGTGCCAACTAAAATTTCTGATTTCCTTTCCCTTTTTTTTATAAAAAATTTTCCGTCAAACAAAATCACAACATATAATGAACCCTCATACCGATATGGAATATAATTCACAATTGAATTTAATTATCCTGAAATCACATCAACTCACTGTAGCAAGTAATAGAAAGTCACTTTTAACTTCATAGCTATTCTTAGTGCACAACACATAATGATAGAAATAACTATCTCCATATAATAACCCAATGTGAGTATTCACATAAGTAGATTTCAGGATTACGAAGCTCATTCATAAGTAGAGCATATTAAGAGGACTTGCCTCAATACTCAGAACCGAATAAATTTAATAAAACTGTTACTTTATAATCACATCGAGATCGTACTTGTAATGATACCATCTGGTGTAGCGACATCGGCCATATCACAACAATTATATCAATGGGTCGGGCCCCCACCTCTTAAGCGCCATCTACCCGCTTGTTCTCTATCTCTAACTTGTAACGTATGTAGGTTAGTAACTATAATGGAGTGTGTGGACTGAGTGTTCTAATGAAATAGATTACTCCCAAGTCTGGTACAATCTCTCCTGATGCTACTAGTATCACCACATTCATAACACCCATCTGCAATTCGGCTGCTCATACTGAGTCTGTAGATAAATAGAATAATCATTGTAGTAATCATATACCAGTAGTGCATAAAAAGATAACTATCCCAAGTGAGTGCCCTGATTAACTGGAGCACTATGAGTATTCTGAAATTGTTTCCATGTCCAAACATCATCCCATACCAGTCACAACCTTTACTCATATACAAGTTTCAGAGGAATTTTGGACACACAGAAATACATCTCAGGCCAAGACTGATATGACACATAACCCCGCAATTTAATCATTGATAGTGGACTCCCTTCACTTGGCGCAAAGCCATAAGATACATTCTGATAATCCAGAATACTAATCTTTATCGCTCGTACGACACCATCATAAGATACCTCAAGCCATTCGTTTGGCACATGTCATCCTTATGACAGTTAAACTCACTTCCTCTAGTATCTCGGCTAGTTGTACTCTACGCTAAATAGAAATCTCATATGAACCACATAGTCTCTATTGCCACAAACTATCTTCAGATCTACATCCACCTCGTGACTTTAACACTATTGTGACGATTATGCAATTAACTGAACCTTCTTAAGATCGTACTTATTAACCAGATATTAAAACGCATTACACCCTCATGTGCACAATTGAATGATTTCTTAATATTACTGCATTATCGATATGGATGACACAAGGTAACAATGGTTGAGCAAATCCTTGGCTCCCTTATAATCCTTTTGTAGCATCACGAACCATTGGCGCATAATTGATACCGAGCACGCATTTTCAATACATGAGTGGATGCAAAAAGAACATATGATATAGGTTTCAAATTGAGTAAATGTCGCACGATAGGGAATGAAATGAAGTGGAATTTTCTTAACGGTTACATAGCCTCTCGTAGATATGTATAGACGTCTCCGTACCGATCAGTGAGACTCTATCAAATCGGCCTGTGTTCCGTGACTCCTATGAAACTAGAGCTCTTACACCAACTTGTCACGACCCGACTTTGCCCTTTGTGAACATGTCGTGATGGCACCTAGTCCCTATGACTAGGTAAGACTAACAATGCGGAAAGAACATAACTTGCGGAAACAAATAATTAAAATTGAACAAACTAGAAGGAAAACTGGATACAAATGTCGCTCGGCATATGCAACTCAATAATGCAGAAGTCTACAATATCATCCCAAAACCCGAAAACTCACGGGAACACAAGCTAACAAAAGGTAATACATTTCTCTAACTCCCGAATGTCTAAAACAATAGTACGGAAGGAAAGCTAACTACTACTGCTAAAGTTAGAATAAGATAGAGACTCCTGGTCTGCGAACGCGACAGATGTACCTCGAAGTCTCTGCTAGATCTCTCCGCCTCGAGGATAATATGCTTGGGTAGAGGTATCTGGATCTGCACATAAAAAACATGCACCGAAGGGGCATGAGTACACCACATCGGTACTTAGTAAGTGCCAAGCCTAACCTCGGTTGGGCAGTAACGAGGAAGGTCAGGGCCTTATTGAGAATAAACATAATAATAAGTCTTGCAACAACATGAAATAAACAGAAATAATGAGTACAGGTATAAAGTAAGACAGGTTATACAAGGCAACAATTAACACTCAGAGAATAAGTAACACGGAGTAAAATAGCTCAAAATCAATACCAACAATGGGGATCTCTCAGGATACCGTCTTGTAGTCCATTTCATCAACTGTCCAAGGAGCTACCGGGATACCGTCCCGTAGTCCATCATATGAGTATATCTGAAGGATCTCCCGGAAAACCGTCCCGTAGTCCAACTATCAATGTGCAGGGGGGGATCTATCGGTAATCTAACCCACAGTCCAAAAGTACATATGCAGGAGAGATCTATAGGGAATCAAACCCGCAGTACCAAAGTAAATATGCAGGGGGATCTATCGAGAATCAAACCCGCAGTTCCAAAGTAAATATGCAAGGGGATCTATCGGGAATCGAACCCGCAGTCCCAAAGTAAATATGCTGGAGGATCTATCGGGAATCTAACCTACAATCCTAAAGTAAATATGCAGGAGGATTTATTGGGAATCGAACCCGCGGTCCCAAAGTAAATACACACCAACAACAAGAAGATAGTCAGAAACGGTGTTTAACACCAAGGCAACAGGGAATTTCTAGCCTAACATGCTTCATGTAAAGCAAACAAAAGAAATTTAGGCAGATAGGCAATTAAGTCAACTAAGCATACTTTTATAAACTAACACAGACTATATTTTCATGTAAAATAACGTAGGTAAGAAGAAAAACTCAATCTAAATATTTAAATACAAAAACCGGATTTTCAACAATAATCTCAAATACGCGCTCGTCATCTCACGTACAAGGCATTCAATTACCAAATATCATATCCTAAGGGGAAAGGTACCCCACACAAGGTTAGACAAGCCACTTACCTCGAACTGACTCAAAATCAACTAGAAACCACGCTTTTGCCACAAGTATCCGACTCCAAATGGCCCAAATCTATTCAATTCAATTACATATTATAAATAACATCTCAAGCAACTTATTCTACTATTTAACTTAAAGCTAAGACGCGAAATTAGGTAAAATGACCAAAATGCCCCTCAATCCAACGTCTCGGAACCGGATAAATTTTACATTTTCAGAACCCTCGTACTCTCACGAGTCTAACCACATAAAATCTCTCAAATTGGAGGTAAAACGCCCACTCAAAACTCAATAATTTGGTGTATGAAGTTTTAACCATTTTTCATTCAAAAATCCGAAATTAAGGAGGAATTCGTGCTTAGATTAGTGGGTTTTAAGCATAAGAGAGTAGAGAATCGTTGCCCAGTCATTGTCCTCGAAAATCCCTCGAAATTTCTCCCAAATCCGAGCTCCCAAGCTTGTGTTTTGATAAAAATGGCTAACCCTCGGTTTTGAATTATTTATAACTGTCCAGTCATTTAATACACCGCGAACGCGGAAGTAGGCTTGCGTTCGCGAAGAAGAAAAAGTCAAGGCTGTAAAATTGCCTTTCGCGAACGCGTGGAATGGTACGCGAACACGAAGACCTGCACTGCCAGTGCTACACGAACGCGACAAGAGTCATGCNCCCCCCCCCCCCCAGGGCCAAATAGAACTATGCGAATGCGATGGATAAGCTGTGAACGCGAAGGAGGAAACTACAGGGCTTCATGAATGCGGGTCACTGGATGCGAACGCGCTGAAGAAATTTATCCTCCTCCCAGATTAAACTACGCGAACACGTGGAGGAGGACGCGAACGCGAAGAAGAAGAAGGTCAGAGCTACGTGAACGCGGTAGGAGCGTCGCGAACGCGAAGAAGGAATTGGACCTTCAACTGCTGAAGGATTTTCTACAACTTTTCACAACTTCAAAATGCTCCGTTGAGCATCCAAAACATACCCGAGGCCCCCGGGACCTCAATCAAACCTATGAACATATCCCATAACATCATTCAAACTTTTACCAACCCTTAAACCACCTAAAATAATGTCGGAAACTCGAATTAACTAATGATTTAAGCCTAAGAACTTCAAATTCTCTCGAAACACACTTTCGATCAAAAACCTAACCATACCCATGTCCGAATGACCTGAAATTTTAAACACACATCCCAAATGACATGATGGAGCTACTGCAACTTCTGGAATTCCATTCCGCCCCTCAGATCAAAATCTCACTATCAGATCGGAAACTTCAAAAATTCAAACTTCGATATTTCAAGCCTAAATTGGCTACAGACCTCCAAAACACTTTCCGAACAGGCTCCCAACCCCAAAATCACCTAACAGAGCTAACAGAACCATCAGACTTCTATTCTAAGGCCGTCTTCACACTGTTCTGACTACGGACAACTTTCCAACACTTAAGCTCTCATTTAGGGACTAAGTGTCCCAAAACTCTCCGAAACTCAAGACCGAACATTCTTGCAATTCAAATTAGCAGAAATAAACTTGGAAAAAGCAGTTGATAGAGGATCAGAGCATTTATTCTTAAGACGACCGGCCGGGTCGTCACACAAAATCACAATATTTTTGGAAGGATTGAAGATTAAAAGGATCACGCTTTCTCCATATCATCCAAGTGCTAACGGGCAAACGAAGTCAACCAATAAGGTGATAAATCAAAACCTCAAAAAGAAATTAGAGGATGCAAACGGTAATTGGACAAAAGAGTTATAGGGTGTTTTATAGGTATATCAAACATTAGTGAAGTCAAGCACTAGTGTAATACCATTTTCCCTTGTGTGCGGTGCAGAGATTTTGATTCTGGTAGAAATTGGAGAACCTAGCATAAGGTATTCCAGGGAAAATGAGGAGGAAAATGATGAAGCACTGTTAATTAAGCTGAATTTTCTTGAAGCGCATCAAAATTTAGCATATGTAAGGATGATGGCACTAAAACGAAGGATGGAAAGATATTACAACAGAAGAGCAAATCTTCATTATTTCAAAGTCGGAGATGTTGTTTTGACGAAAGTAACTCAAAGTACCTGAGAGGTTAAGCAAAAGAGTTCATTCATTACTTAAAATGCCAAACTCAATAAGAAGTTTTGGATTAATTACAAAGGAAAAGAAAAATATATACATCAATTGCTTTTGCCTACAGAATTCTGGTATGGAAACGTGTAGAATTCGCTGTACCCATTTGGCCATGTTCTTAACTGATGATGGTTCCTAACGGGTACGTGGAATAAGAAAAATAAAAGTTAGAGAATGAGGGAATTCTCTTTAATACAATAAGGAAAAGATATCTAAAAATTTACGAGTAAAATTCCAGGATTCAGGAATAGAAGAGGTTGTTGCCAGAAGGATGTCTTTGTTAGAAATGACAATGAACCATCCATCCAACCATGTTCATTATAATCATCAACGCTAGTAAAAGTAGCATGATGAGCATGACCGCTGAGTTTGATCACGCCTCCACGAAAATTTTTTGGGGAGTAGAGGTTGATCAAATGGGCACGAGTGAGGGTTTCCCCAACCTGGGAACACAATTTGTGAAGCCAAGCTACTGTATTCCATATCAATGGGCTTACTTGAGCCAAACATATTTGGTAATGATGGAAAAATTCTAAAATAATGAGATCTATCTCTTGACCTAATCTTAAGGTAGAAAGGTACATATAAACATACATAAAATTAGATTTGCTAAAGTGACCCTTTCCATCTCATTGGGGGCAAAGATTTTGATATTGTTCCACTTGCAATCCTAGTTTACAACAAGAACGCTAACCGAGCGAATGGAAGAAGGTTATTTATGGATAGGCCACTTTCAATCATTCTTTATTTTGATTGTTTTTTTTTTTGAACTTGAAGGTCCAACTGGGAGTTAAGTTGGGAAGGTATGATTGTGTTAACAGTAGAGGTTCATCTTCGATGTCAACTTCTTTAATTTTGTTCTTTTTAGAAGAACCACCTCCAATGAAATGACAAGAATTTTCGAGAACAGTGGTAGTAGAAGAAATGATGATAAGAAATTTGAGTGAGGAGATTTTACTGAGAGAGGGGGTTTTTGCAGTAATGTTCTAAGAAAATTCGAAGAAGAAGAGTTTATAAAAGTAAAAGGTAAAAGTGTTTGACTCATTAAATGCAAAAAGACGTGCATCCTTTCAAGTGTTAGAAACTGTTAAGAAACTTTCCAGCCAAGAAAAGAGGTCTTATCTATTTCTCGGTAACACGCTTTTTGTCACCGAAAAGTAGGGGGCTTTCTGTATGGGGTAAAATTATCGACGAGTTGAAGTAAAGACAAATAAGGTATAAGTCAACAAATAGTTGGCACCAGATATAAACATATGACCGGTGCTGAATAAGTTCCAAAGGGATTGGAACGGAGAAAAATATTTGAAACAAAGACATCGATTGGAAAAGACAACATAAAAGCAGTCGTTACAAAAAATCTTTCTATTAATGTTCAACTATTATGTAGTCATCAGGAGGAGTTTTAATCACGTTAAAGAAGAGTTTGATTTGGGGATCTTGTCTTCCTGAATAGAGTTATAAATAGGAGAATTTGTATTCATTTTAGGACATGAAAAAATTATCTGTACGCAAAAGCTAAAATCTGCTCTTTTTTTATCACAGTACTCTCTTTCTTTTATTCTTGATATTGCTCTTGTTATTGCTTCTGGAGAAGCTAGTCTACAACCAGGCTTGTAGTTTCTTCAGAGTTATTTTAATAATCTTATTTATGTTCTTACTCATTTTATATTTTTCGATAAAATTAATTTACGTGTCTATAAATCACGTTATAAATTCAACTGTATCATTTTATAGGTAAACAGAAGTGTTACTGCACTAGATAAATTTACCCGATTACTTTGTCATACCACTCAAAGGAGATCTACATATAAAAATTCACGCAAACTGACGCTGTATAATACCAAATTCATATATTTTACCCGTACAATTTATTGCCACGACTGTACACGTATTGAAACTGTGAGAGTTAAAGAACATTAATTGTTTAGCCGCTAGTGTTTTTTCAGTATCTATCGTTCAATTATATATGATCGAAATGCCTTACAGGGTGAATATATGTATAAATTCTCTAAGTTGAACTAAGAATATTTATAAACAAAGTCTTAGCATGTGGGGGACAAATATGATTAGACCTTGGCAGAGATAAAGATGTGTGAACCACCATGTCTGGTTTGCTTTTTCTAGTGGCCAGTTGTCACGATTCAATTCCCACCGGTCGTGATGGCGCCTCTCGTGGAGACAATGCCAGCAAACGGAACAATAACACCTTATTTTAGCAGACATTTAGCATGAATAAGTCTAAGACATGGATAATGTAACCATAAATGCGGAATAAAAATGATAAACAGGGATACCATCCCGAATCCAGCCGGAAATCGTGGTGTCAAAAGTCACGAGCTACTACAGAGTTTATTAAAATACTACAAGTCTGGAACTAGGAACATAGTTCGAAGATAAATGAAAATACAGAAGATAAGGAAGAAACGAGGCTGTGGACGTCGACAGCTACCTCGTCACTACTGGTCCGCCTGGTCTGGAAGGAAATCAACATTCAGGAACGAACTCTGCTATGCCTGTATCTGCACACATGGTGCAGGGAGTAATGTGAGTACTCCGATCCAGTGAGTAATAAAAATAAATAACGACTGAGAACATAAAATCCCGCGAAGGCACAAATAATGCTATCTCAAGCAGCAAAACCAATTAAGCAGTAAAATTAGTGAAATATAGCAAGAATCCTCATTAAAAACAGATAAAACAAATATTCTCAACCAGTATAGAAACTCAGTAACCTGCCCCTCGGGCGCAATATCAACTCTCAGCACAGTGTCAGCCCCGCGGGCTCAGTATCAATCACACAGTACAATATCAGTCCCTTGGGCTCACTCTCAATCACATGGGTACCCGCGCTCACTGTGGGTGTGCAGACTCCGGAGGGGCTCCTACAGCCCAAGCGCTATCAATAAGGCTTGAAAGCCTGAATATATCAATATGAGGCCTGAAAGCCTGCTCACAATACACTCGAGGCCTGAAAGCCTCCTCACACATTGCTCGAGGCCTGAAAGCCTCCTCACATAACACTCGAGGCCTGAAAGCCTCCTCACACATCGCTCGAGGCCTGAAAGCCTCCTCACATAACACTCGAGGCCTGAAATCCTCCTCACATATCACTCAAGGGCTGAAAGTATCCTCACATATCACTCGAGGCCTGAAAGCCTCCTCACATCACTCATCATATCCTCACACATGGCCCTCGGGCTCAATCAGTCCAAAAATAATCAGAAGCCCCTCGGGCATCAGTAAATCAATAGTACTCAGCTCAAACAATAGTTCAAATATCAGTTAAAACTCCAAGTTTGAGTAAAATATAACTGAGTTCATGAAACAGTATAAATCACATGGACTGAGTTCAAATAATATTTCAAATAGTGAAGAAAACAATGATGATAGTTCATAAGGAGTTCAAACAGTCGGCAATAAACCCCAAACATGGCAATAAGCCCAAATCATTGTGAAAAATAACAAGTCATAGCTAATACGCGGTAAAATATCATCCGGACTGGACCAAGTCACAATCCCTAAGAGTAAATGACCCCGCGCTCGTCATTGAACGCGCGTCTCATCTCAATACAGCACGAAGTTGTGCGAATCCGGGGTTTCAAACCCTCAGGACATCATTTAAAGTCATTACTCACCTCTAGCCGGTCAAAAGTCTAGCTCGATATGCCCTTTCCTCTTGAATCGACCTCCTTGCATGTCGAATCAGACCAAAACCACAAGGAATACGTCACAATAGGCCAATGAATCATAACCCAATCGAAAAGACTCGAAAAATATCAAAATTACGAAGTTGGCAAAACCCGAGACCCGGGCCCACTTCTCAAAAAATTACGAAATTCATATCACCGGATTTCTCGACTCGCCACGAGTTCATACATATCAAATTTACCAAAATCGGAGCTCAAATGCCCCCTCAAATCCCAATTTTTTTTTCAAAAATCAAGCCCTGGTTCTTCCAATTTTACCCAAATTTTCATGAATTTACATGTTGATTCTTAAATAAAACGATGTTTCTAGGCCATAGGACTCACCTCCAATCAATTCCCATCGAAACTCGCTTCAATTTCTACCAAAAAGCTCTTAAGGTGCTCAACAATTAAGAAAAATGGACTAAGCTTCGCAGATGAAATGATATAAAAACCCTTCTGTACGCCCAGTTTTTACCCTACGCGAACACGGTCAACACCCCCGCGTTCGCGATGAATAGAAATATTTGACCAAGAATTTACTCTACGCAAACGTGGCTCCCAGTCCGTGAACGCGATGCCTCAGGATCTCCAACTACGCGAACGCGTCCCATTTACCGCGAACACGATGCACAAGCTTCTCCTCCTACACAAACGCGGACCCAAATGTCGCGAACGCAATGAATAAACTTGGCAGGATCCCAGGCCCCTTCTATGCAAACATATAGCCACCCTCGTGAACGTGATGGTCTATAAAATATCCTTCCGCGAACGCATACCAAAAACCACGAACGCGAAGACTAATTTTGGTCTGCAACAACTGTGCATTTTCTGTAGCAATTCTAAGTTCAAAACTTCCCGTTTAGCCATCCAAAATCACCCCGAGGCCCTTGGGACATCAACCAAAAGCACCAACATATTCCAAAACATCATAAGAACTTGTTCCAATCATCAAACATATCAAACAACACTAAAATCATCAATTCACATCGGATTCAAGCCTAAGTTTCTTCAAAACTTCCGAAATATGAATTCGATCAAAAACCCAACAAAAATACCTCCGAATGACCTAAAATTTTACACACACATCCATATCGAAAATTCCATTCCGACCCCCGGATCAAAATTCACCTACAAACCGGAATTCGCCAAAATACTAACTTCGCCAATTCAAGCCTAATTCTATACCGGACCTCCAAAACAAATTCCAATCACACTCCTAAGTCACAAATCATCCCCCGAAGCTAACCGAATTACCGAAAATCAAATCCGAACCCTCTAACTAAATAATCAACTTTCGGTTGACTTTTCCAAAACAAGCTTTCGTTAAAGAGACTAAGTGTCTCATTTTCATCTAAAACCAATCCAATTCGACACGATCACCTCCAATACCGATAATGAAGCATAGAGGAACATAAGATTAGGGAAATGAGGTGGTAACTCACGTGATGACTTTTGATGACGTCCAAATCCACTACTAAAAAGTAATAGACACGGTCGCTTGCAATATAATTTACCCAACTATGAGTTGGGGTCGAATCCCACATAGAACAATGTGTAGGCGATTAGGCATGTAAGAAAATTATCGCTTATCGCGCAATGCCAAACATTAAGAATTTTGATTGGAAAATGTTTTATACGTAAATGCGGAAATGTAAACTAACCTAAAAAGCAAGTAAAATGATCAATGGCTACAATTATGGTTGCATCGGGAATTGCACTCAAGTAACGATAGAATGTATTTCACGATTTTACAAATATGAGTGAGTTTATATTATTAGCCACGGATAATAATTCTTAATTAGTTTCTTCTGAAGACTAACAAGACTTCCTAATTGAATTATCCCTAAAACAATAAGAAGATTAAGCACACCCAAAATGGCTACAAGTAGTTCAATCCTATCCCTAGGTAGAATCTATAAAATGAGGGTTGACGCCTCAAGTTCTTGTTAATTAATCTTTCCGAACCCCAAATTATCTTTTCCAAAATTAATTCGGAGTTAATGGACGAGTCCTAGGGCTAGTTAATCCCTTTGGAAACATTAAAGAACAAGAATAATTAAAGTAACAATAACTCACTTCATAAATATATAAAAATCATTCAATACATAAGCACAACAAGGTATTTAATCTACACTTTAAATATGAATACTTCCATAAACAAGGTTCAAGTGTTGGAAATAAATACTACACACTTAAATATTCAATACAAAGCAAGGAAATGAAGAAATAAACATAAATGGATAAGAAAATCTTAACCCCAAGCTTCAATCTTCAAGACCCAAGTGTCTGTGCAAAACCCTAGCTTCAATAAAATGTTCTCTATAGTCTATGAGGACTGAAAATAAGCCAAAGATCTCTAAAATATCTTCTTGGACGCGTATAAAAATGATATGGGATGGGAAATTATGAAATGTCTATTCTGCCCCAGGTCTGATGCTCGATCTCCGCACCTGCGGAAGAACCATCGTAGGTGCGACTCCGTATAATCGGAGATCTTATCGCATAAGTGAAAATAGAAATCCTGCAAAGCTCCACAGAAGCGATGCTAAGGTCGCAGAGGCGACATCGCTGAAGCGATATAATAACCGTAGAAGCGGTTTCACCATTCCCAGCCATTTTCGCAAAAGCAGTTCTCTCTTCACAGAAGCGTGATCGCTTTTGCCCCTTTTCCTCCGCAGTAGCGGAATAGCTCCATCCATGCCTGAACCGCAGAAGCGTTCAAATTTACGCAGAAGCGGGGTCGCTTCTACGTCCAAACTTCCACAGAAGCGGAATCACTGGAAGTTTTGCATTGTTTCATTGTTTTTAGCTCAATTCCACTTCAATTCAACTCAACTCACCTCGTAGCATCATGTACCTGAAAATCTAACAATAACCACCATAAACAACCTCATTTTATAATTAAAAGGACATAAAAGCTAAGGAAAAGAGGCTAGAATGAGTGGTAAAATCACCACTCATCAACACCCCCAACTTAAAGCTTTTGCTTGTCCTCAAGCAAATCAAAACCAAAACTTCAATGAGGATTCAACATTTACAACACAAGTGGTATTGCTATTATTTACATAACACATTCTCCAATTTAAACACTATGCTAATGGATTTGATTGGTACTAACAATTAGACTCAAGTATGCACATCTTTCTCGAATGACTCCCTCATAGAGATAAACAACTTCAAGAACGGGCATGTGAGTTTCAAAATAATCAAATGATAAAAATAAGCATCAAGAAGTGACTCAAAAGCACTGGTTCACTACAAATGCTCACTTTACTCAATTTCACCAATCTTTCCTAATTCATATGCCCTCACAAGAAAGAAAGTCCCAAAATCACAATATTTACAAGGACAACAAAAAGGGACATTTTACAAATACACTAACTCTCAGAAAGAACTTCAAGTGCTACAACATTTCATACCACAAGCTTGCCCTTATTTTAATTCATCGCTTATTCAAGAATGTTCGGTTGGAGGTCCCATAAGGACTTTTTAAGCTTGTAATGTAGGTTTAGGAAAGGGTTGGAGAAGCATTTGGGTACAAGTGACTTCACTCTCCTTGAACACTACTCACAAGTTTCCTTCTTTTTGCACTTTGATTCTCTTCAACTCACATAGCCTCACTGGCATCTAGTTCCCATTATAGAACTACCTTACATACCTCTCTATTTTCTTCAAGGCTCCATAATATATATATATATATATATATATATATATATATATATATATATATATATATATATATATATATATATA
>MU752857.1:0-10571 GCA_026770625.1 Nicotiana glauca | reverse complement strand
GATTCCGGGCACGTGGGCCCGAGGGCATTTTTGTCAACTTTTCGTTTGGGGTTAGGAATTGTTATAAATTGGGTTGTATAGTATAACTGAGCATATATTAATGGATTTATATGATCGTTGGCTAGTTTTGGAGCATTGTGCGTTGGTGCAAGTCTTCGAAAGAATGTAGAATGCCGGTTGTGGATCTTCGGAGCGAGGTGAGTCTCCTTTCTAATCTTGTGAGGGGGAATTTACCCCATATGTAAAATAATTGATTATGTGCTCCTATATGTGGGGGTTACGTACGCATGAGGTGACGAGAGTCCGTGCGTAGCTACTATTATGCTATTGTCCGGGTAGTTAGGACTCATCAATATGTTATACTTGGATTAATTATGAACACATTGATAACTTGAACTGTTTAAATCACCTTTGATTAGTAAATGAATTTAAAAAGAGATTAAACATCATTTCCTGAATTGTTAAAAAGAGAAATTGCCTTAATTGGATAAATATCCCCGATAAATTCTTAATTGGCTATTTGAGCATGTATTTTATGTGTACCTGCGTCGCATGCGTGATTCGTGAGCAGGTTATGTGTTTATTTATGGAACGGGCCGAACGCCTCTGTAGATTTAAATAGATGCATCTATTGGTTCGGGCCGCTCGACCCTCGATAGTGCACAATTTACATTCCTATTGGATCGGGCCGTCGCCTCGGTGTGATTTGCACATGTTATTTGTCGCTTGAGAATTGTAAATGTGGATTTGGCCCTTCGTGGCTTGATATAAATTGATAAGATAATAAAGAGTAAACCTTGGAAGCCCTTGCTTAATTGTTGAAGGTGTTTACCTGTTTTCTGGCTTCGTGAACTTGGACTACTTTATAAATCCATAATTTTCCTCGTATTTCTAGAATATTGTTAATTGACCTCTAGTGAGTGTTAGAGTTGGCCATCTCGTCTCTGCTCCTTCGAGATTAGGCGGGATACTCACTGAGTACACGTTGATTACGTACTCATACTACACTTCTGTGCATTTCTGTTGCACGAGTATATATACCTCTAGCAACCTACTGTGCGTAGCAGCATGGATGACTCTGAGACTAGGTGAGCTGCATTGTTCGAGACGCAGCTAGTGTAGTTCCTTCCAGTGTTTTCTTATTATTTATTCCATGTCTACTGTATTTCGGACATATGTTGTATTTTATTTTCCATATCGATAGTTGCTCATGCACTTCTGACACCGGGTTCCTGGGATGGTTTGAAGTATTGTATTAACTATTTAATATTTAAATTTGATTTGAAACTATATCCTTTAAAATTTCTTAATAATGAAGAAAAATTCTGGATTTCAAAAGTGTTAGAATGAGATTTAATTAAGTATTTAAGTTGGCTGGCCTGACGGCAGTGTCCGACGCCAGTGTCCGATGCCACCACGACCCTTAGTGGATTTTGGGTCGTGACACCTTCCTTGTTGCTTATTTTGATGCTGGTCATTTTGTATATTCCTGTTTATTTGTCTAGTTCTGTCTTGTTCTCTTTCACAATCATGCCCCACCATCAAGCACTTCTTATAATACTGCGGTACCCAGTCATATTCTACTTCTTGGTCAAATTCTTTGCCTGTAGGATCTTGGATTTTAACACACCTTGGTAGCTCCTTGCTAATATACATCTCTATGAGTACTTTAGAATATGAGATTCTAGCAGTATTACTTGTTCATTCATCAACATATAGAGGTGTCCCTAGTCCACTAGCAATTCTACTCAGTGACAACCTACCCCAATAGTTCAAAGGCAAATTAGGAAAGCTTACCCACAGTGGGATAGTTTTGAGAACTTTATTGTATAAATTGAAATCCTCAGTCCATGACTTTAAGATCATTGATTTCACCTCCATTGTGTATGGTCCTACTGCATTCTTATCATCCATACTATTGAATAGCACCACAAAATAACCTTCATTATGGTAGTACACTATAGGTTTAGCAGCAAAGTTCCATTGAACAACTATAAATCTCTCCATGGCTCCTATTGATGGTGTTTCTCCAATAACATAGACAATTATAGCTTTCTTCCACTTCATAGTCTCTAATTCCATTTCCTCTTGTTGTAATTTCACCTTTTTAACTCCGTCCTGAATAATAGGTGGTATGGATATTAGATCCATACCTCGTGCAACCATTTTGTTTCCTGCGAACAGGTTTGATCACTTCTGCTGGTTTTCCCCCATGGTGCAGTCTCATACCCAATATATCCATGGTATAGTTAAGAATAACACTTCAAATAAATATTTTACTTTTACAGCTATATGTGGATTACATACTGCTGCTCAAAGACAAGACCTGTGGGGAGAACTGAGGAAAATTGATGCACAGACAATAGATAATTGGCTGATCATGGGAGATTTCAATGCTGTGATGGATAAAGAAGATAGAGTAAATGGCACAGAAATACAAGATAATGCAACCAGGGATTTTAGAACACTAATGGAAGACTGCAATTTCAATGAACTAAGAACTGTGGGAAGAATATACACACGGACAAATAGTCATGTGTTTAGCAGAATTAATAGAGCTATTGTAAATGCCAAGTGGATGCTAAATATGCCACCATTACAGGTTACAATTATGGACCCTCTTTTCTCTGATCACTCCCCATTATGCATAGAGGTGGAGGCAACAATGGAGGTGCAGGGGAGACCTTTTAAGTTTTTCAACTTCCTCACTGAACATGCAGAGTTTGAAGACATAGTAAGGTACAACTGGAACAAGCAGACCACAAGCATGAAGGGTATATGGTGCAATCTGAAGAAGATCAAAGAAGGGTTGGAGAATCTGAACAAAAGAGAGTTCTCCAATACAACAAAGAAAGTACATCAGGCAAGGGAAGAGTTAGCAAATATACAAGCACAGATGAGGACACCTAACATTACAGATGATATGTTTTAATTGGAGAAAATCACAAAACAACAACTGGAGAAATGGAGTACTATTGAAGAAAGCATCTATAGGCAAAGGTCTAGAGTTCAATGGCTTCAGTTAGGAGATTCCAATACAGCTTACTTCTTTGCAAGCATGAAAGGGAGACTAACACAGAATCAGATCAAAAGCTTAACAGATGCAAGTGGAAGAGCTATTAATAATTCAAAGGGGATTGGGAAAGAGATACTGGGATTTTATGAAGGGTTAATAGGGAGATCAACAAACAACATGCCTACTATCAACCCTAACATAATGAAAACTGGTTCAAAACTTACAAGGACCCAGGAGCTTCAGTTAATAGAACCATTTACTAAGGAGGAAGTACAAACAACCTTACAAGGGATTGGTGATTCAAAGGCACCAGGTGGAGATGGATTGAATGCCTATTTCTACAAGAAGACCTGACATATAACTAGAGAAGATATCACAGAAGTTGTACTAAAATTTTTTGATGATGGTGAAATGTTTAGACCAATAAACAAGATAACAGTTACCTTGATCCCAAAATTTAAAAACCCTACCTCTATTAAACAGTTTAGACCCATATCCTGCTGCACTATTATCTACAAAATCATCTCCAAAATGCTCACAAACAGGCTACAAGTAGTAATGCAAGACTTAGTTGACCTGAGTCAGGCAGCCTTTGTTCCAGGTAGAATTCTGAGTGACAATGTACTTTTGGGCCATGAACATATAAAGGGCTATGGGAGGAAAGGTGTGTCACACCTCCTTTTTTTACCGAATTACTACACCCCGTGAAGGGATATAATAAAGGAAAGAGTTTTTCCAATTTAAGGACAGTCGAAATGGGATTTATTTATTTATTTATTCAGAGTCGCCATTTGGAAAATTAATGGTGTTCCAAGTCACCGATTGAATCCCGAACCGAGGAAAAATGACCCTGTTAATAGTCCGTGAACCAGAAATCCGGATAAGAAATTTCGTTAACCCGGGAGAAGGTGTTAGGCACTCCCGAATTCCGTAGTTCTAGCGCGGTCGCTCAACTGTTGTATTTGATTTTATCTAATTTTAATATATTTTCTATTTTTATGTGCTTTCTATTAATAACCCGCTTTTATTATATTTATTATTATATTTTACAAGAATTGCAACGTCGTAAAAATGCATCTCGAACCACGCTGTACCAGTACGCCCATGGCTTTTAACACATTTCGACTTCGTTCAGATTTGAATTTGGGTCACATAAATGTGCACCCGTATTTAGGAAAGTAATATTATTAAAATCACGCTTAAAGATTCTATCGCGTTTATTAACTTTGAGAAAGACTGCGGAATTATCAAAATAGTCCTTCCAATTGTAATATATATTTTTAACACTTATTGAGGGCCCCGCAGTTCACTTTGGCTTTTGGCGAGGCTCGTCTTAATTTGTTATTAAAAGGGCGAGCCTAGGGAAATTATATTCTCCATTTTTTGTTTTCGTTCTCTAACAAAATAGAAAAGGATCTCAATCAACTCCCATTAAAACCCGTATTTGTTACTAAGCCAATTTTATTTAGTAGGATTAGTATACTAGCAAATAATTATAACTCTAGGCTTTCTAAAGGGTGATTCAAACAATATAAGAGATTCAATTGGGCCTATTAATATCGTGCCTGAGCCCAGTGACCGAACAACTCTTAGAATCTGAACCTGGACTTAGTACACTAGCAGATGCTCAATTATATTACACGATCATTGATTAAGCGAATTGATTCATACATTTGAATTGTAGCCAACGGCCAAGCATGTCAATTTTACAACTAGTTCTCAAATGTTCAAATGTTCTTAAAACAGTTAAAAACGACCCACATTCCAAATCTGAATCTGGATTTGTGTATATATTTTCTTAAAAAAAAATTGAGCGCCAATATTTTAACTCAATACCAGAACATATAGGGAAATCATCACAATTACATCGGCATCTCTGAAAACAGCCATAGCTAATCCCTCTAGTAAGATAGAATATCAATTATATTTCAACCACAATGCTAATCCTTGCAGAACTAATTCATTTTGTATATAATTGTTGAAAGCCTACAACTGTATCATTTTTATTTCTAAAGTCTCTGAAACAACAATATAGATCTAGGGATCACACAATCATTCAAGTGTACAAAAAACGACTCACATTCAGTTTGAAATGTTCTTAAAGCAGTCCAGTTTCCACTCTACAATTCAACTCAATCCTATTTTGTTGTGGACAATAAATCTACCCTAAAATATACAACAACATCATTCGAATCAAAAGTAGAGACTTCAACAGAATTTCACCACAACTTCATCTTAGTTTTTAAACGAATGTACATAGACTTGAACATGTACCTGAGAGATTCAGAGGAAGAAGAAGAGATAGTCAGCAGATTTCATTTGAAATTTATCCAAACAAGAGAGCAACAGCACATCAACAACTTGATTTCAATAGCAACAGGATTTTTTTTAAAAAAAACAACCAAATTCCTTCAATCATCAATCAGAATTTCGACAACCACAGCAGTATTCATACAATCCAATTTGCACTTTTAAAATTGAGATTTAAGATGTAAAGTTTGATGTAACAATATCTCTTTCTGGAGTTTCTACTGTTTTTTCATTATTTAGAGTGGATTTAGATATAGAAGAAGAAGATTTGTGATCTGAAACTGTTGATTTCAGATCTGGAACATAGCAGATATTTTTGGGGATTTTCTAGGGTTTCCAAACTTATGAATTATAGCAGAAACTGCCTTATTTATAGGTATAAATAGGAGGGAACTTCAGATTTCAGTTGTTTGCTTATTAGTCCCTATTTATTTCTTTGTTAAACATCTAATTTCTAACTTGTTGCACAAATTACTGCACTTATTCTATTAAAACTTACATTAAAGCCCAATCTAGAATCTTCTATTTCCTTAAAATTTCTGTTGTACCCCTACTTCCTTTTAACAATTACCATTTTAAGTGATGTTGTCATTTTCCTATGCCCAAAGTACCCTTGCCAACTTTTAAAATTACTGCATTCCCTTTCCCTTTGACCTTTGTCCAAATTGACCTTGTTAACCTCCCAAAATTACAAAACCTAACTACTGGAATTTTAACCAATAGCTATAACCATTTCCCTAAGACTGAATTCACTGAATTTCAAGATAGAATTATAAGAAAAAAATTATCAAAACAGATTTACTAATCACAAACGAAACTAATCAATAGCAATTACTAATTTTAATCAAACGAGTAAATCCTATTATTCTAATAAGTCGATAAAACAGAACTAACACTTAATACTAATTAACAGAATCTAAAACTAATCTATCAAAGCAGACTAACAATTAACGAGTCAACTGAATCACATTAAACTAACAGACAAATTCATATATACTTATCTAAAAATTGCCAACATATTAATAACACTTTCAAAACCTAATTCAGTAATAAGAGACGAATTAACATATATCATATTTGACCTTAAAATAACCAGACTGTGAATCAACCATTACGGGTAGGCATCCATGAACGCAAGATGAAGAAACATCTATTATTAACATAAAATTGCCTTAATCTTATTCTCATATTAATACCCGAGATATAAGTGTTCTGATAAACCGAATAAATCTGATAGAAACATATAGAGATGGATAAAGAAAAGATCAAGAAAAATTATTATAACTAATACATGCGCGAAGAGAATGAAAAGAAGAAGCAGACGGCATAACTAACCGAAAAAATCTGAAGCGAATAGAGTCTTTATGAGACCACAACGGCGGTCTGCCTTCTTTCTTGGATTCAGACAAATTTAAATCAACTTGAGAAGGTTTGTTGATAGAATAGGGATCATGGGGGAGGAGGAGATGTTGTATTATGTGTTTTACCGGAGATTTGGGGCCAGCGCCGCCTTACGCGGCGATGACGACGCTAGGGTTTCGATGTTTTTGGGCGTTTGGGTGATCTTCGACGAAAACTGGTGGTGGGTTTGAGACGAGGAGCTGAAAGGAAGGAAACGACATCAATTCAGGCACCGTTGGACACTAGCCACCGCCGTGGGGAGAATTCCGGCGGCGGCGTTACGGGTGGTGTGTGGAGTGTAGAGAAGACCCTGTTCTTTATTTAGGGTAATGTATTATTTAGCCTTATGTTATGGATTATTAATTGGGGCCGCTGGATTACTTAAAATGAACGGCCCAGATCAGCGGATGCTCTTACGGCGTCGTTTTGAAGGGGGGAAATGGGGTTTAGGGCATTTGGGCTTGGGCATGTATTTCAATTGTTTTGGGCTAAATTAGTCCACTTAGCCCAATTCTGTATTATATATTCTTGTATTGTATTTCTGTATTTTCTTTTCCTTTTGTATTTTCTTTTCTTTTGTACTTTTGTATTTATTTTTCTAATTTTATTAAATTGTTAAACTAATTAAATTCTAAAAATCTATTTAATATCCATTTTATAGTAATTCTCAATTAAAACACTAAAAATGCTATTTTTAATTTTTCTTTAAATTGTTCTAAAATGAATTAATACCTACTAAATGTGAACTAATTTTCTAAATGCAAATGCATATTTTTGTATTTTTATTTGACTTATCATGCGCAAATAACATGCAAACAATTAACACAAAATTCACACAAATTGTAAGAAAAATGAAGAAAAAATTGTTTCGTTTTAAATTTTATGAGAATAACTCATATATAAGGTAAAAATCACGTGCTCACAACTACCCCTCTTTGCTCAGAAATACAAAGAGTTTTCGTGCAAAGATAAGTGAGCAAATATGAGCGATTTTTACCCGTTCGAGTATTCCGTTGTGAAGCATTTTGAAAAGTTTTGACCGCACCCTGCTTCAGAGGTTGCCTACATATCCTGGGCTAAACAGGAATCAGGTCAGTGTAGTTCAGGAATGTCTGGTAGCTGGGACTACCAGGGACTGTGATCTCACTACTGTTGCTGTTGTTACTGCTGTTACTGCTGACTGACTCCTTATTACATCATGGTAAAATAAAATACTAGCCTAAGCTATGGTCTATGAATTACAAAAACCCTATATATGTCTTCAAACTTTTCTTGTGTTGCCTTGAGCTTGTATCTTGTATTCTTCCAACGGCATTCTTGTTGTTGCCTTGATGATGTTTGATTACTTCAATATGTGTCCATTTTCCAGGTGGGCTCCTGCTTGCTAAATTTGAAAAATATTCCCTTTTCTTCAAGTGAGCATCCTGCTTGCAATTCTTTTTTTAAAATGCATTCCCTTGTTCTCGAGGTGGGCTCCTGCTTACAATTCTTTTAAAATGTATTCCCTTGTTCTCCAGGTGGGCTCCTGCTTACGACAAAATAAACAATCAAAGAAAATTTTCTGCCCCAGTATGGTGACTGGGCATATCATGTTATCAGATATTAAAACTAAAACTATGATTTAGATTGTACTTCCCTTGTTTTTCAGGTGGGTGCCTGTTTACTAATTTAAAAATGTGTTCCCTTGTTTTTCAGGTGGGTGCCTCGTTTCTAATTTGAAAGATATTCCCTTGTTTTTCAGGTGGGTGCTTGGTTACTAAACTTTAAAAGATATTCCCTTATTTTTCAGGTGGGCGCCTGCTATTAGACTTAAAAGATGTTCCCTTGTTTTTCAGGTGGGTGCCTGGTTACTAAACTTAAAAGATATGTATTTCCTTGTTCTACAGGTGGGTGCCTGGTTTCTAAACTCAAAAGATATTCCCTTGTTTTTCAGGTAGATGCCTGGTTATTAGACTTAAAAGATGTTCCCTTGTTTTTCAGGTGGGTGCTTGGTTACTAAACTTAAAAGATATGTATTCCCTTATTCTACAGGTGGGCGACTGGTTTCTAAACTTAACCCTTGTTTTCCAAGTGGGCGCCTGATTACTAATCTTTGAAATGTATTCCCTTGTTTTCCAGGTGGGTGCCTGATTACTAATCTTTGAAATGTATTCCCTTGTTTTCCAGGTGGGTGCCTGATTACTAAACTTAAAATGTATTCCCTTGTTTTCCAGGTGGGTGCCTGATTACAAAACTTAAAATGTAATCCCTTATTCTCCAGGTGGGCGCCTGATTACTAAACTTAAAATGTGTTCCCTTGTTTTCCAGGTGGGTGCCTGATTACAAAACTTAAAATGTATTCCCTTATTCTCCAGGTGGGCGCCTGATTACTAAACTTAAAATGTGTTCCCTTGTTTTCCAGGTGGGCGCCTGATTACTAAACTTAAAATGTATTCCCTTGTTTTCTAGGTGGGTGCCTGATTACTAAGCTTAAAATGTATTCTCTTGTTTTCCAGGTGGGTGCCTGCTTACTAAACTAAAATGTATTCCCTAATTCTACATGTGTGCACCTGCTTTCTAAACTTAAAATGTATTCCCTTATTCTACAGGTGGGCGCCTGCTTACAAACAACCAGCAAACCGAAGAAATTTTTTTTGCCCCAGTTTGATAACCGGGCTCTAAACTATTTTACCAACTATTATAAGAAATTTAAAAACTAAATTCTATTATCAGGGAGGTCTTGACCAATCCTAAACTATCTCTTCTACATATGTTATTTCATTAAACCATTCCCCATTATCCAGGAGGGTCCTGACAATTTCTAACAATTACGAATTTCCCCTATCTTTGTCACACCTCCTTTTGGCGCTACCGCACCCCGCGAAGGGCGTGGTAAAGAGAGTTTTTCCAATTAAAGGACAATCGAAACGGGATTCGTTTATTAAGAGATTTAGAGTCGCCACTTGGGAGATTTATGGTGCCCCAAGTCACCGGTTTGAATCCCGAATCGAGGANCTGTTAACCCGGGAGAAGGTGTTAGGCATTCCCGAGTTCCGTGGTTCTAGCACGGTCGCTCAACTATCATATTTGGCATAATTATCTGATTTATAACATGCTTTAACTTATGTGCAAATTTTAATTTTTAATCGCTTTTATTATTATTATTTTATTATTTTATAGGAATTGCAACATCGTGAAAACACATCTAAAACCACGTCATATCAATGTACCCGTGGTTATTGACATATTTCAACTCCGTTGGGACTTGGACTTGGGTCACATAAATGTGCACCCGAGTTTAGGAAAATAACATAATTAAATGCGCGCCTAAAGCTACTAACGCATTATTATTTTGAGAAGGCCGTAAAATTAGCTAAACGGCATGTCCCGAAATCTAAGCATTTAAAATAACCATCTATTGAGGGCCCCGCAATTTGTGTATTATTTGGCGAGGCTCGTCTCATTTATTATTTTAAAAGGGCAAACCTAAAGCAACTACGATTCTCTATTTTTATTTTTCTCTAAAAAAGAAGAAATCCTAATTTATTTAATAAGATTAGCCAGAGTCGTTATAATCGGGTTACATGAAGTGCACCCCCGAATTATTCTAATCAATTTTAACCGGTAACATTACTACTAATAATCAAAAGCCAAATAATCAGACATATTTATCATATCAAAATATCAAATACTCATGCTAAAAGACAAGATAAATATGTAATATTATCAAGATGGAAAAGCAAGGTAAATACGAGACCTCAATGTAGAACCCAGTTCAACTTCTGTTATCTTTTTGCGTTAAAACTGATCCAAACGCAAAGATACTCGATCCAAGATTTTGGGAAGCAAATAGGGACAGCAACGA